>JAGXCT010032990.1:0-18143 GCA_022495035.1 Philopotamus ludificatus | reverse complement strand
GTCAGCAAAATACCTACCCGAGTTGTATTCGGGCAAATCACACAAGGGGTTAAGGGACATAAATATGATATCTTTATATTGATTATTAGGGACAAAGAAGCATTAATAGATAAATACTAAATTTTTGAAAAATACTTGAGTTTTTGAAAAGTAAGAGGTTTTTAGAGAAAGCAATGAGTTTATTAAATAATGCTGCTTCTCATCCAAATGAAACGAAACTTACAACTTGATTGAGTTCAAGTACAAGAAGTAGCTCAGCTCAAACAAGATTGACTCTCTTTCGATGGTCGAGGAAAATTTTACCAGATGTAGGAAGATTGTTTTTATTTTAACGAACTTAAAACAAATAAAATATTTTAACCTAGCTGTGTCGAATAACTCATTTCATGTAAAGAATATATAGTTTAAAGAATAAATAATATAAATAATCATTGTCCTTTATTGTCTGCAATTGCGGAAAAAAAATAAAAACGCTGCTGTTACCAAGCGAAAGTTTTTTCTCGTTCGCATCCGGTACGATGTGCCGAGTGCGAGGGCTCAGTCTGCAGCGAGACATCTCCGAAGCCGTTGACATTTTCGCGTCATATTAATTAGTTAAAGATCTAAAATATCGACCAAATTATGAAGCATATGATGAATAACTATTTTTATGTTTAGAATAGTACATTTAAAAAAATCGTTAAAGAATTCATCAATATTTTGACTTGAAATGCTTGGAGTTCTTGAGAGACCCCCTTCGGAAGGTTCCGTCGTTTTCTAGCCGTTGTGTCGAATGAGTTTTGAGCTAATGGAAAATTTACAATTTACTTTTTAAAGATGTCGGTGAAGAAATAAAAATTATCAGTCGAATTAGTCACAACTAATTTCAACTAAAAATAAAAATACGTGGGAAAATCGGGAAAATCGGTAGCTTGCTGAATATTTTTTCCATCATTATGTATGACAAAGAATGATTTTTTTCATAAATAAATACATACGTATTTTTATTTCCTTTGGTTTTTTGGATCATTTCAAAAATCAGTGTAAAAAATAAAACGGTTAGCTGCTTTGAATCGTATTATTTAAAACCGTGCAAAAAATCGCGTAACAAAAAGATTGGTTTAAAAATATAATTCTCAATTATTCTTCAATGAAAACTCCACTGAAAGTTGCATAAATTTTCTCAAATGCGTTTTTTTAATCAATAAACTTTCAAATAAAGATCATGGCTTAGATCATGATCTATAATTGAAAGAGATATTTCCTGGATCGTTTGGTGTGTCATCGCCGATGGTATCGTTGACCCGCAAACAATTTCCATAATTACTATCTTTCCATCGTCTGCCATGGCACGAAATGGCGTCGGCACGATAACCGTTCAGATTTTCCGTCACGAAACGTTGTTATCGCTATCAGGTCATCGTTTCAGAATGGCTATAAGTTTGACATGAAGAAAATTTTCGAAAATTACATCACAACTCTGATATATGATAATTTAACAAATGATCCAGATTTCATAATTCATTTAATATATCCTATAAATAATAATATTTTTAAATCACTCTGTATATCGATAGTGCGCGTGATTGCGCATATATTTAAACTTCCTGTGCAAATTTTTATAAAAGGTGAAAGGGCCGCGAAATTATTTATTATTATCATTGATCAAATATAGGAAAACTTTGGCTTCGAGGGTTCGACGAGTGATCGCAAACCTTTTTTCACATCGCTTCATATTGATTGTGTCATAAATTGCAAAGTATTATATAAATCGTTGAGATATGGCTCCGTTCCAGAATCCACTTGTTGCGCTGATTCTTATTTTAAAATTAAAATATTGCGCGAACCTCGTATGCGAAGAGATTCGCTCGCTTTTATTGGCGAATTTATCGCGGCACTAAAAGCCTCCATGAAATAATATTTTTTATTATTGTTTTTGTGCAAAAAAATGGCAGAACGCGCGAACATTCTTTGTTAGTTTTCATGAAAGCGGTACATGGCAGGCTTTCAGGGATATTGAATTTTTTTTTTAAAGAAAAAAATCGCGCCACACAAATATTAATACAGATTGAGTGATTACGGCAACGTGACGTTGCCGAATCCGAAATGTATGTCTGAAAAAAATTAGTTTCAGCATAGTGTAAAAAAATATATCAAATAAAATTCTAATATCACGAAGCGTATATGCAAATTGTTCGGGGCGCTTCTTGAAAATTATCGCATCTCTCGCAATGAGCGCCATATGGCGCATCAATTATCCGCCATATGTCGCGTATGCATTATATTTCTATTTAATATGGCATTTAATCAGCATGAAACTGTGATATCAACCACGGACGTAAATAATTTGTACCCTTCTACATATAGAGCGGGGATTAACCCGTAAGCGGTAAACCCTGAAAACTTTCGGGATTACTATCCGGAAATTTTATATCAAACGCTCCAATTGCTATAATATAATGCTGAGTATTATTAAGTTGGCAAAATTATTTATTTTCAATAATAATTAACGTTTGTGCGAAAAATATTAATCGACATCATTTCTGCGCCAAAAAAAATATTTCCGCGCTGAATTGCCGCTGTAGCTTTTATTTGAACCATTCCTTTGTCAGGCCATAGTATAAAATTCTGCAACTATGACTATTCTTCTTTAGAATTTATAAATACAGTGTTACCAAGGTAAACGTCATTGACCGTTTTGATGCCACGCTGTTTTTTACCAAATTATTTTTTGGAGAGGTGATTTGTATACACCGTTTTACCGCTATATTATACCTTTTTTATACACGAGGTCTATGCAAACGTGTGAATTAGGATATGTTCTTCCATCTCAATTAAAAAAATAAACTCGATTCGCTTTATTTTCGTAATAATAAATCGAACAAATGATCGAATTGCTCTAACAGATCGCGGCGGCCGGCCGTAACTTACAAGTGCGCGTGAGACATGCGCCATTCATCGGGGCTGGGCAACCTTTCTGAGATAAAAAAATATCGAATCATTATTATCAAGTAAATCCTTGGAATATCTCAAAGTTTTGTAGATGTGTCAGTTTTTACATTTTTTTTCTAATAATACAAGTTATTCTGCATTTATAAACAAAATATGGACGAATTTTATGGAGTAGATACTCAGGTACAATTGAATTACATAATTTTATCACTATTTTCATTAAAAAATAATTAGATTTGAAAATATAGTTTAAATTAACACAGGATATTTATTTAACCAACGTTTTTTACAATATTTAGAGGAAAAATACTTAAAATAAGATTAAAAAAAATTGTGGTCGCTTCTTTATTTTTTATAACAGCTTGAATCCGATCATTTAATCCACTCTAGTTTTTATTGTTTCTATCGTTATCTCTCCAAAGACATAGATAGTTATTGATGTTATTAATGATTTTAAATTGAATCTCTTTCAAACTATTTTATGACAAATTAGTCTAATTTACTAGTTTAAATCGCGTAAATAAATGTCAATCGCGATGCACTGTAGACCTGATTCGTATTCAACATCCAGCATTCGAAATGCCATGTTTTAAAAAGTTTTCTGACCCCTGTTATAAGGTATAAATATATGTCTGGCTTTTCATATTCAATAAATGTTATTGTTGAAGTAGTTCTGTCCGCCCCAGCACATGTTTGACTCTGACTCTCAATGTGCTAAGTGAGAAAAAAACAGCTCTAAATTAATAAACAAACAATAACTATAATTGTAGAATTTCAATTAAATTTTAAATAATTTACGTGGAACATTGTTGACAATCGCTGAGCCGAAGCAAGGTCAACGATACTAATGCAGGCCCGCGCGAGATTTGAATGGCTATGTTCATATTTGTATTTTACATGGTTTCTATAACATTCTTGTAATATATTGTATATTTGTTGTTAGCTGTGTTTATGAGCTGATTTTTAAAACAAACACCATTCCCTAACATCCTCTAGTTTACATGTAACGACAAGTTAAAGTTCGAAAGAATTTCGATCATGTATGTGATGCGCGTAGCACTGAGGGCACGATTCGTTTGATCTGCACGTAAAGCGTATGGCACCGAAAGGGTTAATTCGTTCCCGATTTTCGTACATGTCAAATGGTTTCTTTCCATAATATATAAAGGAAAAATGATTAATTATTCCCATGAAAAAAATCTATTGTTAGTGCCACACCCTCTGACAACACGGTCATATTGTTCTGCAAAAACATCGTGTAATAGAAGACTCCATACTTTAACTTTTCCACAAAGAGCGGATTTGATAGGGTTGAATAATTCATATTTAAAAAAACATCAAAGCAAGAATTTGTTAGACCCGTGGTCTTTCACATTATGCGGCCTACAGATTTAGCAAGTGGAAAAAAAATGATCTATCTATTTCTAACTATTTGGCAATGACTTGATTAATATAATAGGAGCTTCCTTTATCCTTGCCTTCTCCGAGCCTGAAGATAGTATATTTATCTAAGTTTTATGATCATCCTTCTCAATTTCCTACAACTTCTCAGTGGTCAGCTCTTCCACGTACCTATCACTAGCTCCTTCACATCACCATCAATCAAATTCAGACTTATTATACCCAGAGAGACAATTCCTCCACTTCAGGCACAGCCTCACAGTTCCCCAAATTCTTCTAAGCAGAGTAAATTGTTGTGTATAAACTCTCCGAGGCTTTTTTAATGAAAGATATCCACATAACGATAGTAAAGTGATCCAAAACTCTCTCATTAATTCTGTGTCAGAGGTCACTTCAAAGCATCTCTGAAATTAAATTTGTAAAGGATTGATAAACGTGGTAAAAAATTGCAGATGGAATTTTGAGTCGAACCAAGCCGAGCTTTTACTCTCCATTAAGTAAATACATAGACACATTGATTAAAGAAAAACATGTATAGACAGCTTTTAGGTTAAACGCGTTATAAAATGAATTTTACGTGGAGATCTCTGGCAGTGACAGCACAGTGGTGGTCTAGTGCCAAGATTATCTGCAGAGAAGTATTCCTCAAATGATCCCGACGAGAGTCCAACTGGTGGTTCTGTGACAACGCACCAGTACATGGCGCTGTGTCAAGGATGCTGAGAAGGAGTCTACAGCCAAAACGTCAGCGATTATAGAAAATATAGATCCAGAGTCGTCATGGCGGCATCCGTATGTAGCGCAACAAGATGGCGACTACATTTTATGACGAAGCGAAATGTTTCGGTTTCGGCAGTGGCGCTGATGATCATTTTGATTCCAATTGATCCCGCTAAGGGCGCTATATGTCACTATTATGAGACTTATTCAAATTATATCGCACGTGATAGAATAACCCCCACAAGTTGTTCAAGGCCGTATCTTATACCGGACAATTTTTTTTCGCATCCAAACAGGATATATATTAAGTTTGACTCATTCCAAAGCGGACGTATACCAAAGTACCACTGTAATTCGTAAGATGCTATCAAGGCTTTAAAATAAAATCATCCAGTTATGTGCTCAATACAAAGTATTCTATTAAAAATCGTCGTTTCTCTGTCAAAATCTCTGAAATCGTATGCATCATTAATATACGCAGTATTTTTTGCACCCGTCAAGATAACATCTTTATCTGCTGTTTGCAAGGACCAAAAACAGACATTAAACCTTCGCCATACCATGGCCCTGTTGCTTGATTTATGATTCTGCCCCGGTCCACAACCGGGACATGCCCCGAATCGCCAAGGTCCCAAACTCCAGAGGACACTAGACAGAGGTCGAAAATAACATATTCCAGTCTGGCGAATTTCGCAATCGACGTTTTATGTAATATTTCTTTTTCGGAAATTTCTAATTATAATCCATCGTCGATTTTAACGTGCGTGCCCGAAAATATGTTTACCAAAGCGCCCCCCGCTTCCTGAGAATGATCGGCCAAAGAATAAAATGATAATGGACGATGTTTGCCGACAACGGATAAACTTTGGACTCGCAAAATGGCCGAGATCCGATCGTTTTTTGTTCCGTGGAAAATACTTGGTCGCGATTGATTCGCGGATTAATTGCGCGGTATTATTTTTTTTAATCATAATAAAGCTTTGCGTCTATTATCTGATAGCATCTCGTATGTCTTCTATTCACGATTAGTCCATATGTTTATTTCAATTAAAGTAATTCCCTCCCGCGCTCTTCGTGCCTCGCTTTAGCCAAGGACTAGCTGGGCCTTTGTCCGATTTCCCACATCCCACATTATCCATCTCCGCATATGCGAGCACCACATTTCAATGAGGTCGCTGGGTAATGGAATAACTGAGCGAATGTGGAGAATGCTGGCATCTTTACAAATAACACAGGGTGATTGCTAATACTATTAGAAACCTTCCACAATTTCACTTTGGGTGAAAATTCGCTTTAATTGTGACAATTGTACTGATTGTTTCATGTAACATTAAGCTCATCATTGAGAAAAATGTCATTATCTCTGAAATTTAGTCATTAATTATTATGTGAATCCCTCAAAGTGTAAAAAATGTTGATAAAATGTTATACCTTATGTTTTTCATCTTTAATAATATTGAAATATGTCAAGCCAATTTTATTTTAGTATTATACATATAATATTAGATATTCAGACGTTTATTCAAATGAAAATCGTTTTAATAATAAAATTATTACCGCTGACCTTGGCCTTGACTCCCTTAAATACGACGACGCTTTTATACGGCGCCGATTTTCACCTTGATTTTATGCTTTTAAATAATTTTCCAATTTGAGCCAATGTGATATTGTATAAGATAATTTTATTTTATATTTAAAATAATGGTAATAAAGGATATAAAATATAGGCTCTGATATTAATAGAAGAATATTTCATAATAATATTTTTTTATCCACATTTTTTATATTATTTTTCTAATCTTACCAGGAATAGATGTAAGGATTGATATTGAAAGATGTTTAAGATGAAAACAAAAATAGTTTCGGATGAATGAATAAGATAATATTAATACTATCCGTATGATTACATTTTGGTTATAGACTTTTTAACCCTCAATCAAATAGTGAATTATTAAAACGTTGTTTTTCTGTATATATTTTCTAAGATTCTTAACTATTTTATTATTCCATTCATTAACTTTAATTATCTTACATTTTTTTTGAACAATTATCAAAACAATATTAACACATTGCCTACGGGGGACGTGGATTCCACGTCAAAAGCGTATTTTGTGTATGTCCGGGGCGCGCATAACACACGCTAGCCGATATAGCACACGCTAACCGACAAAATGTTTAGTGACTCCTGCTTTCGGATTTATTTATTTTTTTACATTAACTATCCAGCAAATGTTGAAGTTCAAATAATTTAATTTTCGGCTCAATATCTTGATTAATAGTTATGATTTTTTTTGTAAAAGACACGTTTCACCAAATTTCGGCGAATGCGCCCCGCCCCAACGCAAGTTTGACCGCGATTCGCTCCGTAGGCAATGTGTTAATTATACATTTTTTATGCCTTTCGAATGCGTAACATTTTATTAATCAAAAAAAATATTTTATAAGATTAAAGTTAAAACTACAACAAACATATTGCCTGCTATACGATTTTCTATATGATTTTCTATAGCGAATTAGATTGTATCTCATATAACGCTCCCTTCTAGAGCGTAAATTATCAATGTCATATTACATATTTCGTTTGCCAATTAATTACGGCAGCCTAAAAACAATTGCTTCGTCCAAAGGGGGTCTATCAGATACCCTAAACATTTCAATTCAAGATATTGATGAATTCTTTATTATTATCATGACATTCTTATTTAAAATGTATTATTCTAAGAATAAAAATAGTTATTCATGGTATGCCTCATAATTTGGTCGATATTTTAACTAATCAATATGACGCCTAAATGACAACGCTCACTCGACGATGTCTGGCTGCTGACTGAGCTCTCGTAGCACCTGTCACTCGTACGTTTCACTCGCACTTGATACATCGCAGCGAATGCGAGCGAGAAAAAACATGTGTGCACGAAAATACTAAAAATTAAATAAGGTTATTTAAAACATGCGAATAAAAATCTGATCGATGTATTGATTCCGTTCAATTTACAAAATAAAAATAAATAGCCCTCTCGTGAAAAAAGACTTCTATAACGCGAGTTTCTATAGTATAGTCCCGATTGTTTTGTTATAGGAAAGCTGAATGAATACATAATAATTAATTAATATTATGCATTTGCATGATACGTTGCAGAGACTAGATAAAAAAAGAATAAAGAAGGTTGTGAAAAAAAATAATAATCGCCAGATATTTTCAGTGGTACGATTTTCCATTCAGAAAATGTATCTTCTTCAGAAAATTATTCACAATTTATCCTTTTTTATTTATATTATTAAAGCAGTTGTCAGATGCAGAAATATTCATCCGTATTGTATTTTTATTTTCATCATTATACTGGAAATAAAAATTCTAATACATGTCAAAATTTCAGGCAGTGCGAGCCTTGTATCCGGCTGCATTTCAGTCACGTCTTTGCTGAAAACACACCCACACAAGCATCTATTTATAGTTTTCGAGCTGTCATCATGTATCTTATGCATTTTTTAATATTTGCACATACACACATACGTACGTACGTGACACTGGGTTCAAATCGCTTTATAATCCACATCTAGTCCCAGCATTAATAATGTCACAGATGGCACTGAGCCAGCGGAAAACTCGTTATTTACAGAAGGTTCTCATTGTTTCAGACTTATTTTTTTTATTCCATTCACTATCCTCTTGCCGGGTGTACAGGAAAAATCTAGATGTTCCAGTTTCGCGAATGAATAAACGTGAGGTTTAATTTATCTCCAATTAGTGACACGTATAAATGTTGGCAGTAATTAAAAAAAATAGTGCGAGTTTAATTTGTTGAGTTTTTTTTATCTACTGCTAGTTGTTGCTCAGACCACGAGATACACAACAGTTTTTCAAGCAGTTTCATTTCACAGAGTGCTACTAAATAATATCTTGATTCGTGCAACGCTCCTGGCATTAAAAATGTGGAGTTAGGATCATCCTGTAGCTGATAGAGTGCACTTGTGTCTCATTCCGCCGTATTCCATCCAGCAAGTAGCACTAATGTGAATCTATCTCTATCCCTTGCGTTTTCTGCTGATCCTTTGAGAAGGCTTTAGTGCCGGTTTTTCCGTTTTCCGTTAACAAATTAAGCGTCGTATAGTATCTTGGTTTATCCTGAATGAAAGTGGATATCACTGTTGTGCAATAATAAATTATTATTATTATTATTGAGCTTATAAACGTACAGAAAATGCTTAGTTATATATATTTTATATTACTTTCAAGGAATAAAATTCTACTTTTTTTTAACATATAAAAAGATACTAATTAAGTTCAAATCAAGTTTCTTAAATTTATAATCAATCCTATTGAATCCAAGTTTTATATTAATTTCACATTAGATAAAAGAGATTAATATGATATTATAAAATTTAATGGTCCAATATTTGTTAAATGAATACATGTTTTATTAATAAAATAAGCTAAACATTTTTTTACATGCGGATCAATTATAATCTTTTCCTTTTATTAGATTATTTCAATATTAATACTATTAATATTGAATATTCTTATCATTATTTAATACATTTACTATTATCTTTTATATTGATAAAAAATAAACATTTAACCTAGCGATGCCGACGATCGGATACCCCATCGGCATCGAATAACTCTTTTAATATAAATCCTACAAGTCACATACTTTTAATATTTATCTTAAAAAAAGTCTAAAGTACAAATATTATCAATAATCAATGTCATTTATTGTCTACAATTGCGAAAAAATAATAAAAACAAAAATATTCGCTCTTGTTGCCTTGGGTCGGATGTTATTTCTCACTCGCATCCGGTACGTTGTGCCGAATGCGAGTGAAACGAGCAATTAGGCGTGCGGCGAGAGCTCAGTCTGCGGCGAGACATCGTCGAGAGCGTTGTCATTTACGCGTCTTTTTTATTTGTCAAGTAATTATCAATATCTTGACTTGAAATACTTAGGGTCTCTGAAAGACCCCCTTCGAATGACGCGGTTGTTTTCGAGCTGCCGCACAGTGGGACGGATCATGAATTAAACTGTCAAACTTCTTTTCCATATGAGCTAGACTTATGAAATTTAGAATAAATATAGCTGAAGATATATTCTTTAATATCAAATAATAAAATTTATAATTATAGGCGGCGATTTCCGCGATGCAATTATGGTGTGGTGCGAAATGGAGACGAAATCTAGTTTTGCCATATTATTCTATATAATTTTGTATATTAAATTACCAGCGTATTATGTATTAATTAAAAAACAATATTTATATAAATAATAGACAAAAAATACAATATAATCTAAAACTAAAAAAAATAAAACTCCTTCATCAAAACCTTTGTCTGAAATCGAATTTACGTAAAAAGTATTTGTAACAGTAGAAATCAAGATCTATCCCACAGTGCGCTGTGACGTTAATTTAGTTTAACCCATTAAACTAAATTAACGACAAATGTTCTAAATATTGTTATGATTGAATTTAAAAATAATTTAAGATTTTCAAATCGAATTAGATAGTTTTAAAAATTAATACATTTTGACTTATTCTATATTCGTAATAAAATGTTGGCGATATTTGGACAAAGTAGTAAATTTTTACTTGTGGAATGATTTTTTGGCCAAAAGCAATACCGTTATAATGCATTAGCCTCTGTATTCGTTGAACACGTCTCAGAATTCCTCCTATTTTCGATTATATATACAAATAACAATAAAATCCAATGAATTCGAAGTGGATAAAATAATATAAATAATTTAATGTTAAAAAAGACAATACGAATTTCTTTAATAAAAATCGGATTATTCCAAGAACGCATTTAATAAACTGTAGATATGGCAGATACAATTATTACGTTTTTCCTCATACCCGAGGCACTTAAAAGAGATTTTCTTTTGCATTACTCAAAGCCCATTGTTCCCTCTCCGGAGACAAGTTTATCAGCCGGATAAGAAAGCAGAGAGTCAATTTTTTAACGTAACAAAGCACTCAAAAGTTCGTGTTGTTCAAAAATGTCGGGATCATCAATTCCACAGAGTCGAAGATTGAATTAGGGTAAGGAGATGCCGTGCTCGGACGGACGGAAAACCTTTTCTACCCGGCCATCTGTTGCATTAAAACCGAATTAGTCTCATTCCTCCAGATACGAGGAGACGTCTCCTTTCGAATTGTCCTCCGTTTTTCTCCCTACATTTTTTTTTTACTTTTTTTTTGCTCCAACGATAAATCGCCATTGTGAATGTGTATGTGCGTGTCTGTTACCTGATAACGATATTAAGAGCCGAATTGATTTTGGCGAGTAACTCATGATAATTCAATTTTTCAGGTATTATTGGAATTGACCGATTCGGAATTGGAAACGGGATTAGGCATAGTGCATCCAATGCATCGCAAAAAGCTTAGGTTAGCAATAGAAGAGCACAGGAATCCGGATATGGTCAGGCATCCGGCCATAACTCAGCTCGGTCACGACTGGGTAGCTTCAGAATGGCTGCCAGATCTCGGATTATCTCAGGTATTCGTCGTTACATTGTCAAATAAATCATTCATTATATTATTACGTATATTTTTTTATTGATATTTCCACAGTATGCAGAGAATTTCGCTGCGAATATGGTGGATGCACGGATGTTAGACAATCTTAGTAAAAAAGAATTAGAAAAATATTTAGGCGTAACGAGGAAATTCCATCAGGCGTCTATCGTCCATGGGATACATCTTTTAAGGCTGATGAAATACGATAGACAAGTAATTATTCATATTTTTAATAACGTTAGGACTATGTCTATGTTTTAATCAATATAAATTTCAGGCTTTAGCTTTGCGAAGACATCAGTGTGAAACAATAGACGCTGATCCATTGGTTTGGACCAATCAACGATTCATGAGATGGGCTAGGAACATCGATTTAGCTGAGTATGCTGATAATCTTAAAGGTAATATAATATAAAGATATAATTTATAATAAACGACAAATCAGTATCGACAATTGTAAGCAGCGACAGCTTTAATTATTTTACCTTCGAGTCATAATTTCTTCTAGTTTTCGTTTGCTACTATAAACTCAGAAGATTGGATACATTCATATAACGCGAATTTTTTATTTTTTTTTAAAAATAGGAATATTTTATTTATAATATTCCTATTTTAATATTTATTGTTATTAAAATCGGAAGGAACAATAAATATTATTAAATAATAATATTTGTTGTTTGAATTTTTAATATCAAAGAGTCAAAATTTCAACTTTTTTATACGTATTTTACGGTATTTACGTCGTCCCAGCACGGAGGACACATATGTCCTCACGGTACTCAAACGGTTAAATAGAGTACCTCTTTACTATAGTGCGAATTTCTATAACGAGTGCGACAGTCCATTTTATAGTGCTGCTTCTTAGAGCGCTGATTTCTGCTTTGCTTCTGATAAAACGCTAAGGACCCCTCTCTGAGGAGGTCTTTCCCATGATGAAAGGATTGCTATTGCGCGACCAGGGCTAATAATCACTTGCGACCGGCTGCTACTTGAGACTCGTTTTGGGCAGATGTGCATATGTATGCCTGTGTATATCTATATAGGCGTGTGTGTGTGGTCGCTCGCTACTTGTCACTCGTGACTCGTTAAAAGCAGATAACGCCTTAGAGAAGAGAACAAACGAATACCGAGACAAACCCCCTCCTACTTGCCTGAGACTACAGTCAAGAGGAGGTACAATCGATACCAACTTATGGTAAGATGTTACGTTCAATGCCATCAATAAATAAAGGAAACTCTTTACAAAAAATCTATACCAGAACAACAGGTCCCCACGTTATGGACACGAAGAACCCTCACGTCCTCAGGTTTCTTTGGCCTCGACTACCATGCGAGAGTTTGGTAAGGTCCATGCCCTTAGCGAGTGAGAGCCTTGTGATTGGCAAATGATGATGATGATGACATATTTAATACAATATGGAAATAAAGGTAGATGCCCTTTGGTTGACAACAAAAAATAACCCACGAATGTGAAAAACTAAATATTGAAAAAGGTCTATGATAAAATTTCTTTGATTGATAAAAAGGCGAATTGGGATAGCTAAAAATGTGATATCATACGTGCTTTGGACTGTTAAACGCACAAACGTGTTTATCCTGAAAGAAATGGGGAATGACAAAGATGACCGATTTTGTACTACTCTCAAAAGGATTTTTTAATACGTTGGACATCTCGTTAGAAGAAACGATAGTCTGAAGAAGCTCGACGTGATTGGAAACATACAAGAACGTAGATGAAAGGGCAGAGCAAAAATTGAGAACCACCACGGGCTCCAACGTGGTAGCTGCGATGCAAGATAAGTGTCCCGACTCAAGAAGAAGAAGTATTAAATTCATTCCATTTACAAGGAAGAATGATAAGAAGGAATGCGTGACTTAGATCATGGCAAGCCTTTACGTGTGTTAATACCTAAAGTATTACCTCCGATAATACACGTGGTCATCAGGGACTGAGATTCAACGATATGTCTGTCCGTTGGCCTATATACCTCCGACGATCAGCGTGGTCATCAGGGAATGAGTGTTAGCGACTTGTCACTCCAACGGTCGTCTGTGACGATGGGACGAAGTCTGCAGCGAGGTGACGAGAATAGAGGAATCTCCAGAGTCGCCATTGGGTCGTCCGCGTGTAGCGTGTTGTCAATAGCAGCTAGATTTTCTAATAGACTAAGAGTCCTCTTGAGGAGACGATTCCGTGAGTTGCCAGCATTGCCATTGCAACGGCGTGAATTAATCTTGAACTCTCTATGGGATAAACATCATAAACCCTATTCCCAAATTGTGTATGGGTCCCTAGTCTTCTATACCGTGGTACCGATCTCAATAATGGCCAATGATCCTCGCAAAACTTAGGGTTCGTAGTATCCCAAATAACTTATACAGCCTTATCCAAAGCTACTTCTGTAACCGTAGCGTAATATTCAAGCCGGATGCTTGGTAATTCGTCGATCAATTCTAATTGGATGCCCGCAAGGGTCTGTATTGGGATTCTTGTTGTGGAATGTCCTCTGTGACGATCTACTATTTTTTTTTTACCAATGGACTGTCACATTATTGCGTATGCTGATGACATTACCATGGTTGTTGGGGCTGGCTCTCAAGTCTTGCTGGAAGGCCAGCCTCGACAAAGCCATTTCAGAATGGGGCCAATCAGCTCTTGATCAGTGGCAGAAGAGGTGGAATTCCTCCCCCAAAGGGTGGACTACCTATATCTTCTTTCGCGATATCAGAGTCAAGCTTAATCGTAGCTGGTTCTTCTCAAACTTCTGGGTCAGTATATTCCTGACTGGCTACGGTAATTTCAAGGCTAAACCTGAAGAGTTTAACCTTGTATCATCTCCACATTGCTGGTGTGGGTACGTCTGTCGGGATTACGTCACGTTCTGTGGTCCTGTCCTTGACCTGGACGCTGAGCGTCACGACCTACTCTATGCTGTCCGATGCGCCATTTTCCCTACGGGTCTCCCGGTGGAGGACCCTATCGGACACTTGGACCTGGTCAGCGGTATAATTTGCTACAGGGCATTATCTTGCTTTGCATCGACTTTCGGAGAGTTGTACAAAGCCACTTTCCCTCTCCCTTCTCTCTTTTCTTAAAAAAAATAGCATTATATTTTAACATCACGCGTTTGCACATGGACGGCAAGGGATGGAACTGTATCGCACCGGTCTGACACAGCTTCATCCTGAGTACATAAGGTACCGATCTCATTTTTAAGAGAAAAGTATATTTATTTTATGCTGTTTGCATTTTTCACTGTTCACGCTCGAATTTACGTCATATATTTATTTATTCTGCTATATTAAATTTTAGACAGCGGAGTTCACGGAGGTCTTGTGGTTCTGGAGCCCAGTTTCACAGGCGACACTATGGCGACGGCCTTGGGAGTCCCTCCGGCCAGGGCCATAATTCGTCGCCATCTAGCCCAGCAACTGGATGCACTAGTACTGCCCGCCAGGTATTTATATATATATTTTCTCATATATGAAATCATTTTTATTATATGGCTCACACAAAGGGACCATCTCGGAAAAAATATTTTATTACGACACGCAGATGGTCCCCCACACGCACCATATTACAAAATGGATCACAATAAAAATGATAACTCAAATTAGGTCATATAATATACGATACAATAAATCATATACATTAAACATCGACGCATTAATTTTTATTATTTAATTATGTTAATGAAAAATGTTGGGAATCTTCGCTTCATTCGTCCAAAGACCCCACGTGATTTTATTTAATATATTTATTTTATTAATTATTTTTTTTAATGTTATGTTTATCGATAATATTTTGCACTGTAGATCCGATAGTAATTGTGCAATAAGCTAGATGATTGCACATTTTATTTATAGATCAAGATACATTTCAGCGAAAATTTAAAATATTCGAATTTATTCATTCATCATCATCATCATCACAAGGACCACAACATACGCACAATATTCAAACTATGATTTATTAGTCCCTGTAATTAATATTAATATTTTTTTTCAAAAAAAAAAGAAATCCTATAGTATTATGTGCAATTTCCACATTCCGCAGGTATGTAATATTCTGCCAGATGGAAGAAATACAAGCAGAAGCCGCAAGGGCATCCATCATGGCTTCAAAGCATCGATAAACATAAACCGATCTCATATCATAGATTTTTATATCCATGTGTATTTTTTTCTATGTATATTATATTATTTAAAAAAAAAATGTGAATCACGCAACGCCAATGAAATCAGCAACAGTCAATCAACTCTCATCTGAATCAACGAAATAATTTAAATAAATAAATAAAATAATATTAAAATCAGTATTGGCTTGCGACAGAACCAAATCAGAGACAAATAATAATTTATTTATATAAATTTGCAATGAATATATTTATTAGATTTACATTTGATTTATTATAGTCTCGATACATATCTTTAATTAAATCGTTAATTAAAAATAAAGCTATTTTCTTAAGCTTTCATATTTATACTTATACAAGCGGGTCTCTCATTGCACGGTGCTCCGAGAGCGCGATCCCCTAGTACACATGCGAGGGCGGTCCCTACGCACCGCGTTATCGGGGTCCCGCCTGTATTCAAACATCATAGATTAAAACGACTTGTTTTACGTTTATACAGGGTGATTGCAAAGTATTCTCTCATCAATATCTTTAATAAATCAATCAATCAAATGTGTCAAATTAAATGTAAAATGTGTATAGCAAAGTATTAGATCGAATATTTAATTTTTTGGGTTAAATGTAAATAATAATACTATACACGTTGCTCATAATATATTCTTAGAATGATTGTATGTTACGTAGTTCCTGAAACGAATGAATGAAACACATGTGTATGTATGCATTTTCAGAACAATAATTAATTATAATCGCTTTTTATATATTATACCATATTGTTACATATAATAATGAAATTCTATATTTTTGTCGTGAATTTTTCTGTTGTAAATATTCATTTAAAACAAATATTGCACTTCAGCATCTTAAAGAAGAATAAATCAGAAATTTTGCTTATATTTTACATTGATTTAAACGGAAAAAAAATATATATCATTGTAACATAATCATTATTTAAATAAAAATGTATATAATGTATGAATAAATGTGCTTAATTCAAATGGTATATCTGACAATTTGTCCATTATTTGATTAATTATTAATTAAAAAAAAGTGTTTAGGGTGTATATTCATCATTAAAAAATGATATTAATAAAATTGACTTTGTTTAAAAAATATACTCTTATTATTTTGATCGAAGAAAAAATAATTAAATGCAGTTAATTATAGGTAAATTGATGTTATATATATTTTTTTTAATTAAAATATGTGTATATTTTAATGAAATACTGTTGATATCTACTTTAACAGCGTTTCGTTTATTTATTAAAATCATCAATGCACAAAATTTTCGACTTAAGCACACTTAGATGTGATCTGCTTATATAGTGTTGCCTGATTGATGTTTACATGTCGTATTTATTGTTTATTTAATTTTTTTCCAGCTATTTTAGATGCATGAAAGAAGATCATCATATTCATCATTATTGTGTCGTTTTTTTTTTTTACATACGTTTTTTATGTCAGTTGTTAGTCGCAAACGCAAACGCGTGCTGTTATTGCAGTCGCATAATTGAGCGTGCACGTATTTACACGTCAATATACGGGCCATTAAATCGCGTAGAAATATCTTTTTTTTATTTGACGACAAATCGTTTCGACCCAACTCAGTTTGAAACTGCATTTTTTTCCCTTCCATTGAAATCGTCCTTCTATTATGTGCCGCTTTTGTCATTTTCCCATTCTTGGCGAAAATTTTCAATCTTTCTTTTTATTTCGACGGGGGCTTGAGAAAAATTTGAACGAAAGAAAATTCTCTGAAACATTAATCTTCGATGACATATTTGAAAGTACACGATTTTTAATTTTCCTCTGCAAGTAACGTTGCATTTTCCGATTCGTTTTAACATGAAGCAGGTGCCGTCTGAAATTTTCTTCCGCGGAATTAAAATGTTCCCGTTCGTTTTGGACCAGTCTGTGGCGTTCGCTTATCGATCTTCAGTAATTACATAAAGTTTCGCCGTACATTAAATACGTAAATGTATAAGTCTCTGGGGGAAAACTCTGATCCAAAGCAATCTTCGTACAGAAACCGATTAATTAATTATTAATTCGTAATAGTGTATTAACGTAATGGATAGTGATAAATTCGATTGATAGATTTATGCGCGCGAAATAGATTTCGGCTAAAATTTCTGCTAATATTTTTAATCGAATTTAAATAATTTTCCATTCAAAATGAAATTTTCCAGGCGTATAATGAATTCCATTCAATACGTTTCCGCTTTGTGTTTTAATCCTTCTCTTTTGTCTTCGTTTTGCCTTTCCCGTTACTAATCCTCTGTCACAGTTGCGAAAATAATTCTTATATATATATATATACATAGTATATATATTCTTTATCCATAATCTATCCAATTATTACTAAGATTATACCTTATTTACTATTCAGTTATTTTTTTAATTACTTTTCGATCTATCACCAAATACTCAATGGCT
>JAGXCT010032989.1:0-16218 GCA_022495035.1 Philopotamus ludificatus | reverse complement strand
ACACGACTCCAATTTACGCGGTTCCGATTTTAGTGTTAGTGGGGGTTTAACTGTAATAGGAAATATATGATTTCATTTTCTATTAGAACCGCAAAAAATGCAATCCCTATAATTCTTTGGTTTATCAATCGCTATCAGATGTAGATTGACGTGATTTACTCGCTGTCTATCTCTTTTTTATTAATTTTTCTCTGTGACTTCCAACCAGTTGAATAACTAGTCTATCTACATATTGTACGAGTCAGTGGTTTTTAATTTCTTTTTAGCTTATTTTCTATAGGTTCTAATAATCAATAGGTTCGAAACAATCGGTTAGAATATTTGGCCCTACTATTCACCGATCTAGTTTTTGTGAAAGATTATTAGACAAAGGGTACGAATTTTTTTACAAATTTGAAGTTCTTGATGACGTGGGATTAATGAATGTTGAATTCTGTCTTATCGCTAGAGTATGCACATTTCTTTCGTTTATGAGGGATGATTTCACTTCCACTATCTGTTTCATTGCCGAGCGAATTGTCTACTATTGCCATACTTTTTTAGCCATATTTCACAATTCTGAATGAATGTGCTATTAATAATCATTCGTTAACTTTCACAATCATCACTATTATAATTAACATTATCAGACGTAAAAGGGCCATCATCACTAATATCGAAATAATCATTGAATTTTAACACAGAAGTTTCATTATTTTTATTATTGAATTATAAACACTATTCACTGATTTTACAGTTTCACTATTTTTTATCAACTAATTATGTAGGTAATGGATTTAAAAAAATAATAGTTCCACAATACAAAAATAGGGTCACAGTACACAGCTTCCGACATTTTTCCGATATAAAGAAACCGACTGACTGCTCCAAAAATGTTGGCATATGAAAAATATCGATAAATGCAAACATATTTCTGAGAAATAATTACGCGTAACTATAAATTTAAATATAAAAATGTTGAATTTCTCCACATTTTGCAACCCTTCTCGATACTTAGAAGCAATAATATTTAGTAAAATTTAGCTGCGTCCCAGTAAAATCGGCACATAAACTTATTCCATCTTTGGGCCATAACTGCTGGCCTTTAGAGCTGCCTACCAAACTCACTTGGGCCAACAGTTATGGCCTTCAGAGTAGAAAGGGTTAAAATGCATTCATTTGTAGAAGACTTCGTTCATATTTTGTGCCATATTTATATTATTTTTTTATATGCAGAAGAATAAATCATTATTTATTTAATCACAGATTGGAATTTACTGTGTCGTAAAAATAAAGAGCAATATTTTTTGCTATTAGGGATAAGCATGTCGATGGTGAATAATGTAATACCAGCACCGGATGTTATGGTCGAATTTAAAACTGAATAACTTTGACGGCCGTTAAAACATTATTTATCACCTCGAGCTCTCCTTTTTCTATTTAATATTTTTCTCCACTAAATTCAATTAGCAAATGATTTTTTATGTTCTGCTGTCGTTAGATTTGCTTATGGCATAAAAAAATGGTTATTTATTATACGGAGCATCCGGCTATTGCCCTTGTGACACGTGCAAGTACACATACATACATGTCAATAACATAATGATTTTGCAGCATACCAATAGATTGTGATTGATAAAAAAATCAATCCCGATATCGGGATTGTGTTTACTAATCCCGGGATTCGTAAGTATCGAAAATTGTCCGGATTGGATTTAATTGTAAATGAGAGTAGTGATGAATTATTTATATCAAGGTCAGCAAACTTGTTAGTCAAAATAGTCAAATAATAGTATGTACAACTATCGAGATTTTTGAGAGCCAAATTTCTTAAATTTATTATATGTCTTAATTAGGTACACTGAATAATACTTAAAAATATTTGGGTAAATCAGTTTGTATGTTGTTGTTTTTATTATTTTAACCCATCCGTCACGGTGGCTTGAAAATAATCGCGTCGTTCAAAGAGGGTCTATCTGAGACCCTAAGCATTTCAAGTCAAGATATTGATTAATTAATTATTCATCAATAACTTGACATTATTTTTAAAATGGATTATTTTAAGAATAAAAATAATTGTTCATGATATGCGTCACAACTTGATCGATATTTTGGATTTTGGAAATATCGATATTTTGGAAATGACAACGTTCTCGGCGACGTATTGCCGCAAAAATCGTCCAAATTATACAGCATATCATGAATAACTATTTATATTCTTAGAATAATTCATTTTTAGGCATTTAAGTCAAGATATTATTCATGCTTGAGATATCTGAGAGACCCCCTTCGGACGACGCGGTTGGTTTCGAGCCGCCGCACAGTGGGGTGGATCATGAATTCTACTGCCAAAAATCTGTAACTTCTTTTCCATTTGAGCTAGAATTTGAAATTCGGAATGAATATATCTGAAGATATATTCTTACATCTCAAACAATAAAATATTTTAAGTAATATTTTTAAAAATACTACAGAATGTTAATGGAAAATTTTTCAATTTTACTGTTATTTTGTATAATTTCGTATATTAAATTGACAGTTATGTATTAACTAAAAAACAGTAATTTTATAATCGACAGAGAAAGTTGTTAATTATTCTAAACTAATAAATTTATAACTTTATTGAATTGAACAACATATAAATTGAATTGCTATATATTTATATATTAATAAAAATAGATAGAATACGCTTTATTATGGTATACAGTCAACCCTTCTATAGCGTTCAGATAGGGACCATGCTATAGAAAGTTAGGCACCCATTCAAAATTTGGGGTTAGGTTCTTTTAATTGTATTTTGCGATTTAAAGCAAATCAAACATTTGACCTATTTTTATATTTTCAATGACCTTGCACGTGTTTAGTTGAATAAGTAATTTTTTTTAAATGCTTTAGCATATGATGAGTAAATAATAAAAAGGTAAATATAAATTATGAATCCTTTTCGGAAATATGTTTTATAAATGATACATATTAATATAAATAAAAATATACTAAAAACAAACAATAATTGAAGAAAGAAAATAATGGTTAACATTTTAAATTGGGTGATTATGCATTTAATTATTGTCAGAGTCATCTAATATCACGTTCCATTTTTTTAATGCCAGTTGCTCAATTTATAAAAAAGTTTTTTATAAAAAAATAGAATTATTGAAAAACGCTTTAACACAAATACCTAATGCCTTAAAAATCGTATGGATCGATTTACTTGATCATAATTTGTTCCACGACCATACACGTAGAAAAATATGTTTTTACTAAATTGTGATGAATATCCCTGGAACGTTTATAAACGGTGATTCCCCAAAAAAAGAACAGAACACGCCTAGCGAGATAAAGGGGCAAACAGCCACTGACAATTATTTTCTAAGTGCACGTACATATTTAAAATGCACATTAATAATATTATATTTCCATGAAAATCTCTAATTTGACTTTAAAATATTAATAGTGCCTTTGTAAAATGAATGCTTTAGAATGAAACGCCTATACAGGAAAAACTGCTTCTTATAGAAAAAAAAACGCTATAAAAGGGTTGATTGTATATGAGAATAATATGCAATTAAAAATTGTAAAGATATATTCGTTTGAATTCGATACTACGATAATATTACCAAATAAAAAAAATATTTTTGTGAGTAAAATTCAAGATCCATCCCATAGTGCGTCGTGACGGGATGGGGTTAGTGCTGCTATTCGAGAATAATAACTTCAAAAAACTCCAGTGGTCCGCAATAGACCCTATCGGCACGGCACGGTTAGGTTAAGCTTGCCGACACGTGTCCACGAGTCAGAAACTCGGGCGCATCTCCATCCGCCTCAGTGGTGACTCAGCTGTTCTCGAGTCGACACGTCTCGTGAAGACTTGCAGAATTTCATTGGTACAATGAATTTGATCATATAAATATTAATACATTTATTTTAATTTGAACTCTTTATTAGAAGGTATTTTCGCGAGCTCGAGATGCATTGTGGATTCTGCTCTCGCAACGGCGAGTCGGTGGAGGTGGTTTCAGGACACTGGCTGAGACGAGAGGGCAAAGTGACCTGTCCTTTCCTCAGGGGTTACCTGTGTCCCTTGTGCGGAGCTATCGGCGACAATGCCCATACCATGTTAGTATAAATCCTTTTCTTCCAATCATTTAACAATTATCTTATTACAATGGTATTATTGTTGTTTTCCAGAACCTACTGTCCGAAATACAAACAATCTTATCCAGATGGCACCACGGCGCCGTTGTCAATTCTGCTTAAAACATCTAAATATAAGAGCAATGGGGAAGCTCGTTATTAATTTTTTTTTATTGACATTTTGATTAATTATTTTTATTCATAGATAAAAGTTTTCCAAATACATAAAAAATATTTATATATAATCATAATTTCACATTTGTATTTGTATTTGACATAAAAAAATCTAATTGTTGTCCTGTATTACATGTAAAACTTTTATAAACGTATAATAAATCTTTCAGTTTGTTAATTCATCTTGATTTTTATTTTAAACAATAATACCTGTGAACTGTTAAAAAACTATTATTTTATAACAAGTCATGCTTTAAAATTTCATCTATAAATTATTGTATTTTAGGAATCATCCGGATTACTACTGAATATTTTCAGTTAACTGAAGGCCATAACTGTTGGCCCAAGTGAGTTTGGTAGGCCAGCAGTTATGGCCCAAATACGGAATAAGTTTATGCGCCGATTTCAATGGGATGCAGCTAAATTTTACAAAATATTACTTTTAAATTACACTAAAAAGTAGCATAAAATGCATCTAGGGCTGCCACAAAAACTAATATATTTTGTTAATAGATTATAATTATGTATTTTCAAGTTATTTATTACTATGGCAAGTTATTTTTTTTTATAATAAACTATATTTTATAATATAATAGCACAAAATGCGTCCAGGGTTGGCACAAAAAATAGATATTATAGAAAAAAAACAATTTATAATGTTTATTTGATAATGGCATGCTATTATTCCTGTAATAAAATAATTTATAGATAACACAAAATGCCGTGGAGACCGCATATCAAATTATATTATTATAATAAAAAATAAAAAGGAAAAAAACCCCGATTTATTCACTATAATTTATTTTCTCATGCACAGACACAGAACAGATTTTTTTAATTTTCGTCGCAAACGTTAATTGATAATTTTGGAAAAATGGGAAATAAAATTATTCACAATAAACACACTAAACATAAAAATCACAAACACTAGAAGAAAACTTTTACTTATATAGTCGTTTAAACTTTATAATATAACATTTATATAATAATCTCTAAGTAACACGGAAATCCTCAGAATCTCGTGTGGAATGTAAATTTTCTTCTTCGAAAAGATGTTCATCTTCTGAATCCATTATGGAGGAGAAAATATGCAAGATAATTATAAAAAAATGACACAGTAAGCAGAGCATGATTTCACAAAACACCACGTTATCACAAAAAGAAAAGAAAGGAAAGAAAGGGTATATTTTGAAAAAAAATCAACGATTGTGGAGCAAAAACTTCCAAGATAATCCTCGATAAAAATATCGACGCGTCACGAGTATCTCAGATTTAACTCCAAAATACGAAACGTGTGTTTTTCGTAAAATACAAAATATATTATTTTAAAGTACATATGCTTCTTTTCTTTGTATTCAACACAATAGCGTTGACAACATTAGTTAGAAACCAACAAGCCAATTTTGGGCGGTTAACCATATACTCGAAGATTTATGGCCTAATTTAGAGAGAATTCAATAGTTCTAGTGCATAAAAAACATGTGTTTCCGTTTGATGGGTGTTGAATCATGTAGAAATTTGACACGCTCTCCCAAGTGTCTATATATGTGTTGTCTACTCGCACTTAGTGATATTTAGCTATTCTCTTCACACTCTGATGCGCCACATCGATCGAGCGATCTTCACAATAATAAGGTGCCAGCCCTAGCGACATATAATAACTAGCATTAATTTTCATTTAAAAATATTATATTTATTCATAAATAAATTCGTAGTAGCGTTCCCGTGCCTGCACGGCGTGGCGTTGGTGGTTAGACTGATTTCTCGTGCCTGCACGGCGTGGCGTCCAAAAGGTTAAATTTGTAGTTGCGCGTAATTAATTCTCAGCAAAAATGTTTGCATTTAACAATTGAGGAAGTATCAATTATCGGCTGGCCATTGTCTACAGCTCGGGATTAGGTCAATTGTACAGGCAAGGAATTTGTGTTCCTCCTGAATTGACGGCGTACCATCTGCGCGTCTCTTTTGTCTCGGTATGAAGCCAATCCGTTTTTGCGGCGAATTGTAACTGGAGATGAGAAGTGGGCTTTCTTCCGGAGAAGTACTCGTTCCGACCCCTCGACCATTACTAACAATAAAAAAAATCCTTGTTTTCGTATAGTGGGATATTTTCGGAATTATATATATTATATAAAGTATGAATTTTTGGGACCTTGAAAAAAATTTCCCGTTGTGGTCTATTGACCACAACGATTGAAGGATCCGTTTTTGTTATTACAAAAACGGATCCTTCAAGACTTACGCTGCAAAAATAACACAGGAAAAAATAAGGAAGCTTGGATTGGAACTTTTAACTCATCCACTCTATTCACCGGATCATTGAGAGTATGCATTAAGAGGTAAAAAAAATAATGAAGAAGTGGAAACGCACTTCTTCCTTACGCATCTTTGCTTAATATTTAAGTTTTTTTAATAAATAAATGTTTTTTGCAGCAAAAATTTTTTTTATTGCTTTTCGGTCCCACTGGATTCTCTCTTTGCACAGTATCATTTTATAAGTTCTTAAAATAATACGTTATATTATTAAAATAGGCTCTCAAATTGTAATTGAATATAAAACAAAACATTTTGCGAATCTTTCAACGGGTCAATGGTTCTCCATCAAAAGGTACTAAAATTGTTTTTAATGACATTTCGTCCTTAAAACGTAAAATTTAATCAAATCAGAATCGGCACTTAAATTCCAGGCAATAACACTAAAAGCAAACCTATTGGCGACACAACGATGATGTTTAGTATGGGACAATTACGTGGAAAACTCTAAATTTAGTTGTACGTGTACCGTGCGAACCGAGCTGAACCGACTTAATGCGATTGCCGAGGAAGACGTCGTCCGGTCTAACTCGATTATATCTGTAATCTAGTTGTGCGTCCATTGTTTGTACAGGTGAGTCGTTAAATAGACATTTGATTAGTTTGATGAATTAATGAATTAGATAAATAGCTTTATATAACCATTCTTGCGGGGACTACTTATTGAAACTTAATACATACAATATGTGAAATACACTAATACAGCGATGTCCAACACCAGCATACGACCCAGTTGGAAATTTTCTTGCGATTTGGAACCCCTGAATATCAATAACAAAAGATAAAAGAAAATAAATCGTGAAGTGACATCACTTTCTTCAGATTGGATATTCGATCGATAACGATTGATGATGGTTAAAAATGCGATATCAAAGCTATCGCTAATTTGAAAGGGGATATCCAAAAAGACAAAAAAAACGTTTAGTGGAGAGTCTGGTATTCTCAATTTTCAATTAAGGCGTAGAAACCTGGACCATAAGGAAGAAAACGAAAAAGACAATAGATGCCTTTGAAATCTGGTGCTGGCGACGTCTGCTGAGAATACCACGGACTGCTAAACGCACAAGATTGGAAACAGACGGACGTTCCTACTGTAATTGAAAACTATGCTCCAAGAGTTATTTTGAATACTGACGAAACAGGACTGTTCTTCAATGTTCTTACCTCGAAGACATTCATTCTTCTTTAGGGGTAAAACTTGTCATGAAGGAAAATTAGGTAAAAACAGGCTAACTGTTCTTTTGATTACAAATTCAAATGGCAGTAAGAAGTTTTCATCTTTGGTAATTGGAAGAGCACAAAAACCTCGGTACTTCAAAAATGTCAATGAGGTATGAAAAGCTATTTTACCGAAAACATTATTTTTTTCATTGAAAATATACAAGACAACTTATAAGATCGATATATATCGACTTATTAGATCGAAAGAGCTGTAAAAATCACAAAAATATGTATAAAAACAATTTTCGTGATTATTTAAATAATAATTCATTTTAAATTTTTTTTTCTAACCCGGAATCTACGTTTTCTCTCCAATTACGTTTTTTTTACCCTTCAAAAATGTAATAACGGGGTTTCACTGTATGTGGAAAAAAATTATGATTATGTCTAGGGTACAATGAGGCTGCAGGACACTGTAGGATTTTTTATTCAAAATGTAAAATCTTTGAAGGGCCACACGAGAAAGCGTGGCCGGCCGCAGGTTGCTTACCCCTGACGTAGGGGATGAATAGTGCATCGAGCCTTATCATATATTTTTTTATTTATTTACAAATATATTTTGTTCGATAAGAAACATCTGAAAACGGTCTTTAAGCCGCACGATGTGACCTCGAACTCAGCAGATAAGGCAAAGATACTAAATTTTCTTGACGCATCTTACACCCAAATAAGTTATTTTAAATAAAAAAACGCCCTAAACCAAAAAAAGGCTCAAGGATTCGTTCTAATTACTGAAAAAATGTTATATGAAGCTCCAGTAAAGGGCAAATAGATAATAATCTACATATTCAATGATATACTCAAATTAGAATATTATTTGGATCAGTGGATAGTAGTTGAGATCATCATGAATCCTAGGGACTAATAAGCCTGATCCCAATTATGTCCAAAGTCTTTAAAAAAACTGTTTCTGATAAAAATAAGACGATTATTAACCCTTCAGTGCGGCGCGCATGGCGTTCATGCACACACGAATCGTGTCCAGGGTGCGTCGCGCATGACATTCATGCACAAGATTCTTTAAAACTTTAACTTGTCGTTACATGTAAACTAGAACGAATTGAGAGATGGTGTTTGTTTTAAAAATCAGTTCACAAACACAGCTAGCAATAAATTTACAAGATAACACAACTAAGTTGGGTGTACATGGATTTTTGGCCAAAATAACACTCTTATAATGCTTAAATCTCCGTATTCGATTTCATTTTATTCACGAAGATGAAAAAAACGCGAAAAGACGACGTTTTTTCCAATATTAAGGCAACAATTAACATTGATTGAACAGAAAAATATCAAATGAATTGAAAAAAAGTGTGAAAATATGTTTGTTTTATTTTGAAAATATTGAATAAACACAAAACGCCATATATTTTATACATTTTGCCGGAGGCATATTGCATTTGCCTGCGTCCAGCGACAAGTTCAATCAACATCTGGCTAATTGCATTGTTCTCACAATTCGTTGATCACGACCGCAGAAATACAGCTCACAACTAAAATAGATTTATTAGATTTGTCAGAAACACGTCCTGAATAATAACTCGGTCGGTTTAAATGCAAACAGAAAAATTCTACGTCATATTATTATTTCTTTTAAATTAAGGATATATTAAATTAAATATTAGATTGATATCAAAATATAGTGAATATATAAATATAACCGTAGTGCAATTTGTGATAAAGCTTGGCCACACTGCGTTTCTATTGTGAGGCTATTAATTTGACGAAAATGAAAATATTATTTTCTAATTATTTCGTTAATTTTGTAGCGGGCTTGTGCAGGGGTTCTCAATACGGAGGGAAATGTAAGAAATTTAAATAAAATGGTAAGCTGTAAAACTCTTCTACGCACCTACTCTCAATCAAAAAACTACAGGTCGATGTGTAAATGATAAAAACATGCGAGTGATGCGTGCCGAGTGCGAGTGAAACGTGCGAGTGACGCGTGCTGTGAGAACTCAATCTGCGGCAAGATATCACCGAGAGCATTGTCATATACGCGTCATATTGATCAATTAAAAAATTCAAAATATCGACAAAATTACGAAGCACATCATGAATAACTATATTTTTCTTAGAATAATCCTTTTTTTTTTAAAAAATATGAAGATATCGATGAAGAATTCATAAATATTTATTATTTTATTACCCGGATACGCCCGGAATAGAATCAATCTTATTCTTTATTCATTAAAATATTGTAGAGAAAATTACAAAAAACCTGGAACCGAAAGGGGAGACGCGGGCGTATGGATATCAATCACTTCTCAGGTTAATCCATTTATTTTTAATTATCGGAATAATGCTTTACAAATTGACTCACATCTCTCACAATTTCACCCTCTTTAATGTAGCACAAATAGTCTGAATTAAATTAAACCAAAGAATAATTTATATTTCACTTAAATATCCTACAATAATATATAATAATAATGTTAGAAGTTAAAAATAGTTATCGTGACTGAAAATTATATGAATTAACCCTTTACGGTCCTTGAAGACATGGGTAGGATACAAATGAAATGACTCACAACTATATATCTCGAAAGGATGTTTCGATGCTTCGGAGGTCTCTCTAGAATAAACAATGGACAAGCTTGTCATGTTTGCTAAAGAATAAGGACGAAGGAGAAAAGGCAGCTCCATCATCCGATAGAGGGACCAAGTAAAGACCGTCACTGCCGTAGTTGCGATGCGAGATGCGAAATGTAGAAGTTCCTGGAAAGCCAAAATCAAGAAGATTCGAAACAAGAATGGTTACGATTCTCAGACATGAGGGTGACTCAAGAAGACGAATAATACAGAGATCTCGTCTCGTGTCCGGCTTTTGAAGATTCGGGTTAACGCACAGTCTGCCCAGTCGTAGGTCACAGGATCATTTGAGTAGCCCCACTTCCATATTGTTTCGCTTGTCAAGTCGAGTGTTGTCGCGTCTTGGTATTGGATGTGGCGGCGACAGTGTTTGGCACAATCATGGTTTCGTAGATTCTACGAATCTATGAGGAGCCAGGCCGCTATCCAGACCAATTCGGTGACGTGTGAGCTACAGGAGGTGCCCGTAGCACCCGATCAGACCGTAAATTAAATACGAATTGGCCCTAACCTCGTCTGATTATTATTGTTACAATCCACACGTGGCAGCTCGGTACCCGGGCTTTGGCTGGCGACCTGACCCGTATTCGAAGAGCCAAGATAACCTGGAGAATGTCCGTCACAGTCATGACTTCATGGTTGAAACGGAGGTGCCTCCAGGTGGCAAAGACCCGCCTCAGGGTTAATAAATAAAAATGTCTGGTCTGATAAGGACATTGAACGATTAATGATAATCGAACAAAAATAATTAAAAATCTTAATCCAACCACACGAAATTGGGCACTAGCACTACCAGAACTTAGACATGCATATTTTATTTAAAATATAAAAATAAGGTGAGGTAAAAATATTAAATAATAACAATAATAAAATATGTGACGAGTGGTACGTGGCTAAATGAAGCTGTGAGTCAGTATGACTGCACCGAGTCGCAACCCTCTGTCACCCTCTCCCCGCACTTCTCTACCCCCCCCCGCATCCATATAATACACGACGACGGCAGCGCTGACAAGCAGGCAGCGCTGTTGCTCTACACCGCGTGGTGTAACACTACCCGTGTAAAAATATATTCAAAATATATATGAATATATTTTATATATCAAGTTGTTCGGAAAATAATTTCGTTTCTTTTTATGAAAATGAAACACGATTTTCTTACAGTAAATAAATATTTGATTGAATTATATATTGTCCATTCTGGTCCAATGCCTTTTGCCATCTTTCTGGCAGTAGCATGATTCCACGCTCATAAAATTTTTGTTCTTTGCTGCCAAAAAACTGATCCAGGAGATTTTTTACCTCCTTATTTGAAGTAAAAGTTTTACCGTCTAAGAAAAATTGCAGAGACCGGAACAAATAATAATCAGAAGGTGCCAGATCTAGAGAATATGGTGGGTGTAACAGTATATCCCATCCAAGCTGTAAAAGCTTTTAGCTAGTTTACAAACTTGTATGAAGTTTCGCATTATCTTGGTGGAACGTTACACCTTTTCTATTGATCAATTCTGACCTTTTATGTTTAAGTGAATCATTCAATTTGTCCAGCTGATGACAGTACACTTCAGAATTAATCGTTGTGTTGTCCGGTAGGTGCTAAAAAAAAACGATTTCTTTGAAATCTCACCAAACTAATAGCATCACCTTTTTTTGATGAATATCGGGTATCGAAGTGCTTTGAGCCAGTTCATCTTTTTTACTCCATTTTCTCTTGCGTTTATCATTGTTGTAGACAACCCATCGTTCCTAATGATGATGTGCTTCAAAAATGGATCATTTTCTTGACGTTTGAGAAGCAAATCGCAGATGTCAACGACACAAATTTCGTTGCGTAAGACCTTGAGGGACCCATATGTCGAGCTTTGAGATCGGATTCGATAAATTTAATCTTAGCGATCTCACGGTTGCCATCTATTAAAGCCTTTATTGTGGCTTTAACTGGCCTTCCAGAACGTGGTCCATCTTCAACATCAAAATTTCCGGATCGAAATTTTGCAAACCAGTTTTGGCATTGGCGTTCTGTCAATACATCTTCTCCATACACATCGAATAATTTTGTTTCTAGCTTGAATAGCATTTTTAACTTTTCGATAGTAAAAAAGTAAAATATGCCGAAAATGCTGATTTCCACTTTCCATATTTGAAAGGGTACCGACCAAAAACTACTGCGTATAATCAAACAAACTTTTTCACAAGGAAGCATTGCTATATCAGCTGTCAAAATACAAAATGATTATTCGGCTTAAGTATGAAGTTGTCTGTGAAAAAATACAATTAAGTCCTCTATTGGGAATATCTAAGCATTTTTTGCACGGTAGCCTTTGATACGTATCCCCCGTCTAAATATATATTGATCATATCTTGCTAATACGTTGAGAATCCCTGCTCTAATGAATATTTCGGATGCATGAACAGACTGGACCAGCACGCAGCTGTCGCATTTTCCATTCTATATAATAATTCAGTTAAATTAACTCGATTTCAGTCCCGGGCCGTATTACAGAATTAACACAGTGTTTAATTGCATAAATAATAACTGTTCGACCGTATCGCACTGCGAATCCAAACAAATTAGCAAGACCAATTTCATACAAGCGATAATTATGTGAATGAAATTTTCATTGACCGCGGGTCAAATCCATGCAACAGGGAGTCCAAACTTTTCAAAATTAATTAATGTCCACGTCGTGTTTAATTTACGACCGGGTAACAATTTAAATTCGCTCAAAAAAGCATATTTGATTTTTTTTAAAAATAAATTTTAAACGCAATACAGAGCGAAATGGCGTTTGTGAACTTTTTGCGAACAACACTTATAACAAAAACTATACGTCAATCGGTAAAAGTAAAAACATTTAATGAGGATTCCATGCGCTCATACAAAGGAAAAGTTTTTCCATTAAATCCGGAAAAATTTTCAGTGCACTATCGGAAAGCAGAGAATGCCGGATTGATAATTATGCTAATTACTGCAATCCTGAAATTTATCTCGATACAAAATTGCTTTTGTATCGATCCACATTATGAATACAAGCTAACTAATTAACTCAAACATAAAGAAAATGATATATATTCTTGGATATAAATGAAAATATGCAGAATTTTCCAGTGGCATAAAGTCTCGAGTGTTTAAATCGCAATTCAATTTTCAATAAATCTTTATGTATGTATGTTTGTTTTGGCAAAAAGTGGTAGCAATTTTCTTTTCTGTAGCTCATTCGTCTCGAACACAAGAGCCCCACATGCTCCCAGTTAACGATGCGAGATTCCAGCGACTTCGGTAGCACCCTGGATTCTGTGCGGCTTCTTTATGTAGCGAAAGATTTAATTAAAACAGAAAACGTTTTCTGATAACTTCCAAGGATATTTGCAAACCTCGGTTAAAAAGGACGGTGCGTTCACAAAGTAATGGCCCGATCTAATCTGCAATATAGCTTCTACGAATGTACCGCGATTATATGAGATGAGAAGAAAATGGCTACCACACGGCAATTAATTACGGTATGTAACACGCCGAAATTGCCTTTTTTGTCTGAATGATCAAAGAAATTTAAATAAAAATATATGCGTTTTAGCATAAATAATTTTATTTTTATATATTAATTCTTCAACAAATCATATAGTCAGTTCTCGACTTACGATGGGGTCCGTTCCAGTCAAATTTCATGCAAAAAAATAAAATAATAGACATAAAAAGTGGGTAGTGCGTTAGAAATATTAATTTCAGAATATGTAATGTATGTAATATATATTTCATCATCATCATCATTTGCCAGCCGCATGGCTATCACTCGCTGAGGGCATGGGCCTTACCAAACTCTTGAACGGCAGTCGAGGCTAAAGGAACCTGAGTCTCACACGTGACGTGAGGGCTCCCCTTTGTGTCCATACTGGCTGACCTGCCGTCTTGTATGGTCTTTTGTAAAGAGTTTCCTCTTGGCTACTGCTGGCATTGACGTACATCTCTAATTCGTTGGTATCGGATTTTACCCTCTGGACTGTGTCCAGGCAAGTAGGAGGGGGTTTGTCTCGGTATTCGTTTATTCTCTTCTCTGAGGCGTTATCTGGTTATAACGAGTCAAGAGTGACAAGTAGCGAGCGACCACACATACATACCTATATAGATATATACATAGGCATACATATGCACATCTGCCCAAAACGAATCTCAAGTAACCGGTCGCAAGTGATTGTTAGCCCTGTCACGCAATAGCAACCCTTTCATCATGGGAAAGACCACTTACTAAAGGGGTCCTCTAGAAAGATGGAAGAGGAGCGAAAGTATCAAGACTATACCAATTATTGGTCAACAGATTAGGGTTTTCCTTCCATAGGGAATACTACTGTGTACACATACATATTTTTTCACGGGTGCACTATTATGTTAAGTGTTTATCAAAGTTTACTTTGATAAATACTCTCTACATGTCTACATGTTAGATGAGAAATACTTTCAAATATAATCATTTTGACAAACATTAAATCGGATGATAGCAATTATGAGAAGGCAGACGAACTATTGCCTATGGCGGCTCGTGGGTAAAATATTTGGGGGTGCTGCGGTATATTAGAAATTAAAAAAGTAAATTTCGTTCATATTTTATTTAAAATATAAAAAATAAGGTGAGGTTAAAAATACTAAATAATATAAGGAGTAACCACCGATCATAATTAGATTTTTATAAACATAATACATAATCAATAGATACGTATATCATTATTATTTAAATGGCCTTCTTACCCGAGCCGGGTCTTTGCCACCTGGTTAAGGTCGAGTCGGATTTACTTTACCGTCTGATCGGGTGCTACAGGCGACTCTCTGAGAGACCACCTAAGGACGACGGATGAGTTTTGATCAGTAAGCAGCTTTGGTTCCCGGTTTCAGAATATTTCCATGTTTTTCCCACATCTTGCAAGTTACTCGCTACCTTCACATTTTTAAATTCTTTATATTAATAGAACATTTATATGGTCGGTGTCGATTTGGAATTAACTGTAATGCCATTTGTCATTTTCGCCAAATAAATAAATAAAATAAAGGATTAGGTATATGCATATTATATATATTGTGTTTGAAGATGCTTTCGAAGTCAGCTTGGCAAAGTCCTTGAATTGCCGCGAACTGCTTGAAAGTATGGCCGCAATACAATTAAATTGGCCGCAGTTAGCAACGGTTGCGCGCCGCTGCCCATGAATATTTTTGTTTCACTGCAACTTTCAGGAGCAGAGCGAGTGCAGACGTAATTCACTGTTTTGCCAGCAACTTAATTTAAGAAGTTTCCATTATTACTGGACAATATAACTGTTGGAACTAATAAAAGTCAGTCGAGTTTACAACTCGGGCCATATCCCCTGCAGTTGCCGGTGCCGCCGCCATAAGCCACTTATTTTTAACAAACTTTGCGTTATGCCAGCACTTTTTAGAACCGAATTACTCCATTATGTTATGTTTTCGATCGTTAAATCGGCGAAAACACAATGGACGTTTCACTTTTATACGCCACATCTGGGTCAAATGAAAATATGTTGGATTTGGTTCCAATAAGATATCGCTTCGACTCGATTCGGACGTATCCTAAAAGGATCCAGGAATGGTGCCAAGAGAAACACTGAATGAATTTATTTCCGACATGCTGGGGAGCAATGCCACCCTTTCTTGTATCAGATAATGCGAAATTCAATTTACACTAAAAATGAAATAGGATACGAAATATAAAATAAAACTAAAACTATCAATATAAATATTTATTCAATGATAAATTAATCTTATTGAATAGCTGGAGAAGCTTTGATCTACTGCAAAGGGAG
>JAGXCT010032988.1:0-13081 GCA_022495035.1 Philopotamus ludificatus | reverse complement strand
ACGTTTGAATATATGTTATATCGACTCATTAAACGTTTTTATTAAATATTTATTAAGTGATAATTTTATTCATCCAAATATTTTGTATTTTTTTCCATTTAAGCAGTGGCTTCTTTAGTTGAGTGATGTTAAAGCAAGGATTCCCGAACGGTGGGAAATTATCTCTTGGAGGGAATTTAACAGTTTCAGGTGGTGAATCTCTGATTTTTTATTTTTAATTAATGTAGCCTCTTGTTCCCAAATACTGGTGTTTGAAAATAGTTTCACTGCGATTCATTTAAAGAAAATATTATACACAAAAATATGTTTCATGATGTAATATGATCTTATAAATCGATAAGAAAGTTTCGTCTTGTACGTATTCAATGCTAGTAGAGCAGCTTTTAAGGCCCTAAATATACCTCATAGCATCTTCTTTTGGTGGAATTAGATGTATTCAATTTACCTCTTTCTCACCAGATAGTTCTTCGTTAGATAAGTCGAGATCCATGTATTTTTTTTAGGTTTTGGTAGTAGTTTGTTACTAGCCATCAATAGCATTATGCACTGTAATATCTTCTACTAGTGTTTCTGGCCCAGCTCTGCTATGACTCTCATCGTTAATATATTATATTTCATCTTTTTGTTCCTTAATGATTCCAGCTTTTCGAAACCATTTTTTGATCGTTTTTTCTTCAATTTTCCCTATGCCTTAACAGCATAATGCATTGCATCTAAAAGATATACCTTAGCATTTTTGGGATCTTCTTGTCGCTCCAATTTTAATAATAATATTTGTACCAGTTTTTAGCGGTAGTCATGTTTAAAAGCACAGATTATTCTCAAGTCTAATGGCTGCAGATTTTCTAGTACAGTTTCAAACGTAAATTACGGAAAATAAAAAACGTAAAAGCTAAAATGTACCAAAACAAAACGCGACTGTAAAAATTGAACGCAAATAGCGAGAAAACGAAATAATACTTTAAGAAAAGTTTCAATTTTCTTCTCAATGTAGAAAATCTTTTTTGACTAATGTCTAGCTTTCTTAAACAGATGGGGCATCAGCTATGTTAGGAAGAAAATCAAGCTTTTAAATTTATGCAAAAGCCCGAGCTCTAAAAATCAAAGAAATTTATTGTAAGATCTATCATCAGCACTGGTTTTAAAAATACTGCTATCATCAATAGATTTGGATCAAACAAACTTTTGTTGTTAATGGAAAGAATGAGATCTTTAAAAAAAAATAATAAGGTAAAGGTTGTAGCATTTAAAAGCAACGAATTCAGCCACTGTTTTCCCGAACTCCGCAATTACGAGTTAAATTAAGTTCGCAATCTATTTATATTGACTATTGAATAAAATGACGATTGTCGAGACTAATTTTTAGAGCTTAAAAATTCAGGAAAAGAATCAGGAAAAAATCAGAGAGTTTAATTTAAAGAAGTACTACAGCATCCACCTTATTCACCAGATATTGCGCCTACAGATTATCATCTTTAAATTTTTTTAAATCAGTTACTCAATAATAAATATAATATAACCATCAGTAGTACACGTAAAAAACACTTTAATCATTTTACAAGAGAGGAATCGAAAAATTACTTAAACTGTGGTGAAGAATTAGAGAAAACAATGGAAATTATTTAATGTTTATCAAAATATATTTTATTAAGGATATAACTTATATGAATAACGCCTCTTTATTTACCTTTAAATGATCTGATTAAAAAATATCTGCGAATGCCAGTAATAAAAAATAAGTATTTTTTAATTTTTTGGGTTTCTATATATTATCATCATCATCATTTGCCCGCCACAAGGCTCTCACTCGCTGAGGGCATGGGCCTTACCAAACTCTCGAATGACAGTCTATGCCAAAGAACCTGAATCTGAAAAGTAACGTGAGGGCTACCCTTTCGTGGCCATATCGCGGAGACCCAATCCGTCTTGGTATGCGGTTTTTTGTTAAAAGTTTTCCTCTCTTAGACATTGCTAGCATTGGACGTACATCTTATACCCTGTTGATAGCGAATTTTACCCTTTCGACTGTGTCCAGGCAAGTAGGAGAGGGTTTGTCTTGGTATTCGATTTTTCTTTTCTCTAAGGTGTTATTAATTCTGTACTTAATCCTTTTATCATGGAAAAGATTTGCTCATAGAGAGATCCCCTAGAAAGAAGGAGGAGGAGCGAAAGTATTGAGACTAGACCAATTATTGTTTACAGATTAAGGATTTCCTTCCCAAGGCATACTGGCTCTATGGTGAAAAATCTGTTAGAGATCAGATTTATTTATGCACATAAGGATATCTGTACACATGTACATATTTTTTCAGGGGTGAACTATTTTTTTTTAAATTTCGATATAAATAATATAATATATTTCGATATATAATAATATATAAAAATTGAATTTCAATTTCTTGTAGTGGTGTCATATAGAAACAGGGAGCGAGACGGTCGTAAACATTGTAATGAGTTGTTGGAGCGAGAGGCTGCGCTAAATTCCTCTCGTTCGCAATTTTGTTCGTATTTTTAACTAAAATCCGCCTGACAACAAATTGTCCTTTATACACGCCTGAATAATTTGACGAGGTCCTTTTTTAGGCTAAGAACTTCAGCTGGGCCTGAAATTAATTAACTTGTTTTTAAAGCATTTTCGCATTTACAAGACTATTTATATCCATGTAACAAAATAAAACCGGTGCCCAGAAATCCGATGAATTTTTATCAAGCATTTTCATAATTTAAACGGATCACATTATATTAAACGTGGAAATAGTGAGAGGATGAAATATGAAATTGTATCAAATACCCCCCCGGTTTCGTAAAAATATGTGTGTGTGTATATTTTTTTTCCACACCCCCACCTAGGTTTGATTGATCTTCATATTACTGATCCATCAAACGCATTGACAAGACGGATCGGTCTGGCGAGCGTAACAGCGAAAAGTTTCACGTATAATTTTTTTTAGGTTATCTTTAGATGCGGTCATCCTTTCAAACTATTCAAATATTAAATTTTCGCATTGTGGCAATATTTTTTCGCGGAAATATACGAGCATAAACCAGCGACTGACGTCACGAGGTATAGCAAAATATAAATGAAAATGCAATCATTTTCCGGATGAATTCATTTGAATAATTATTAAAAAAAAATATAAATCTCTCAAAGGACAAAGCTTAGAACTAGGGAACTAATCCATAAGCTATCTAATAAGATATCAATGCTAATAAGTAGTATTGATATATTTAAGTAGAAATTATCATTTTTTCATATTAACCCGTTCAGCCCAAGAGCAAGTTTTGAAATGACATGAATTAATAAAAATTGTAAGGGTAAATGTCAATAGAATATGACATGGTAGTCAATTAGGTCCTATTTTAATTCAGGCAATTTTTAGTAGGTCACCAAAGCCACCTCTTTTCTTTTTACCAATTCTGGTCTATATTTTATCAACGGCGACGATATCATTTTTAATTTTAAGGTTTCAAAATACACAATACCATGTCGATCCCACTAAGTTTTGATCTAGAACTTTGTTAATAGGCTTATTCAAGTATATACCAATGCCTTTTCTATGCTACGTCATTGTATACAACCCATTGCTTATCTTCAGTCACCAATCAATGCAAACAAGAGTCGAGCTTTTGTCTCATACTTAAAGCAATTCATGTAGAAACACAGTCTCAATACGGATGAATGCTTAACTCTAATCCACTACAATCTCCCTGGTGTTTTGACGTGGATTGGTGTCATTTATGACTTTCAACTTCATCAGACTTCAAAGGTTACCCGATCCGTGGTTTAACAGTCAATTCTTAAATCAACATTTTGTAAAAGTTTCTACTCATTAATTGCTACTAAGATAATCTAGTAATTAATGGTTAATTAACCAGTGTTATGGCTTGTAGATAACATGTATATTATCTCGATAATGTAAGTTAACCGCACCTGAGCTAAGTTAATAGACGGATAGGTGTCTAAAACTATGAATTCAGGGAAATCTTTATAACACTAGGTATGTAAGTGGAAGTGATTCATTACCTCTGCATTTTTATACAAATATTTATGTAGGTAGTTTGGCGCGTTAGAATTTATTAATTTAATAGTAACTATTGAATAAATGATTATCAATCAAACTGAAATAATATTAAAATTAACCAGTGTCGTGGTTTGACACTGGGGGGAATATTAGTGTAAGAGACTTAGATCAACTGCATCTTTAGAATCTTTAGATGGGTGAAAGACGCTTTGGAATATTTCTGTTTTGCCATTAATCCATCGTAGTCAAATAAATCATCTTATTGATACTGGAAAAGGAGTGAAAGTGAGTCTAACAACCCACCAGCATTGGGTCTTATTTTTTTTATATAAAATTTAATACTTTGCCTTGGAATATACTCAAATGCCATCATCAATTGTCAGAGAAAATAAATAAATAACAGTTCACGTTTGATCCGAGAAAATGTGTAGGCCAGCAAATAAATTGATGAATGAAGATGATGATGGCGATGCGTAACCAGATCTCGCAGCGTCTATTACCCGATGTCTTATCCGTCAAGCACTTTTCTTCAGGCGGTGTTGATTACGATCTGAAAAGCTGTTTGCGGCCACTCCGGAATCCTCCGGCGATTTACCCCTGCCCCTGCGCGTCCAGCGGCGGTTAGGGGTGAGGGCCATTTGTCTGTCTCTCTTTCTGTCCGAGAGCCGGCCTGGCAGATTGATATAAATGGCGAAGCCTGACAAATCGCAGGCACTTACCGGGACCCCCCGGCGGCGACCTGCCCGACATAACCTACAAACCGCACAGAGCCTCTAATTTTTTTTTGTCTCGTCATACGTCACATATTTCACGGCTCAAACGGAATTTGCCGACGCTTCGGCTATTTTTCGATGTGACGTCACAGATAGCGGAATGGCCCGAAGAAAAGCCCCGCGGCAAATCCGGCACCCCATTATCGTCGAGTTTGGGCCCCGGGCGGCACCCCGTTTCGGATATGTATATTATTATGCCGGGGCTTATATGGACCCCCGTGAGAAGTCGAGTAATCCGAGTGACATTCCGAAAAAAATATGAGCTTTCGAGGATACGAGATGTTTTTCAGCTTTGGAAATGGCTGCGTGCCACATTATCCAAATGAAGCATAACATATCAAAGTACACGCATACATGTGTATATACGTATATCATTTGGATCTTATGGAAAGGTGGCTCCAGATAAAACAGGGGTCTGCAGACTTTGGCCCTTGAGAAGCGGAGAAGCAGATTAAGTCTAACCGAATGATGTTACGGTGGTTGCACAAGTGTAGCGTACGGTATCCATTTCAAACAAGTATCGAATGCAGATGATTAGTTCACAGTTCAATAAACAAATATATTAATATATATATAAAACCCCAAGACAACTCTAAAAATATTTTTTTCAACTCTAAAATATCTATAACGTATTGCTCACCACAGGACCAATATTCTCTGAGAAGGAAAGCCCTAAACTATTGACCAATCAATTACGTTCCTTCTAGAAAAGTTTCAAGGAAGTCTTACCATGATGAAAGCGTTGCTATTGGGCGACAGGGTTAATAATCACGTGAGACATATTAAAAGCATAGAGAATATGAGAACGAATACCAAGGTAAACCCTCTTTTACTTGCCTGGAGATAGGCGAGAGGGTAAAATCGATACAGTGGTAGAAGATACACGTTCAATGCCAGCAATGGCCCAAAGATGAAAAACTCACAAAAAACTGCACACCAAGACGGGTTGGCTCAAAAGGGAAGTCCTAACGTCATGTGTGAGACTTGGGTTCCCTTGGCCTTGACCACCATTCGAAAATCGTACGTTCAGTGAGTGAGCGTCTTGTGGCTAGCAATTGATGATGAAATGATGTTTATCAAATTACGCAGTCCAAATCTAGCTCTTACTCTAATACCATTTGTAAAGCTGGAAAGCTATAATCTGGAGTGCGATGTGGACAGTCTTCGCATTGTTTCATTTTTGAAGCCTCTAAAAGGATCAACTCCTCTGTGCCTTCTATGAGATTTACGGAATCATATTTCACTTCTTCGCTTCTCCTTTCGTCCCTTTGCTGATGCTTACCAGAGCGTATAGGACCTCGTCCACGGCGGCTCTTGCTGTCATGGCTGGAGTGCTGCCCATGGACTTCAGGTTCGTTCTGCACTATGACTAAATACAAGAGGGTTTGTGGTCCTCATTAGCGATGTAGCCATCTCCCCACAAGTGGACGATGGACTGGTCTAAGCATACAGCAGCCGTCAACAAATGGCAAAGGCGTTTGTCGCATGAGCCGACGGGTTGTGTCGGGTACCTGTTCTTTCCAGATGTTCAGGTCCGCATGAAGATGCGTTGGATTGAGCCAAGCCAGCATGTATCACAGTTTATCACGGGAAATGGTGCGTTCAACTCTAAATTATACGAACACAGACTTAGGGATGATCCGTGCTGCAACTTTTATGGCCTGTCAATTTAGCTAACAATTTTGTCTGGGCCTGCTTTCAGGGCCTTCAGGGTCTTTGCCGGCTAACTCGGAGCGAGAATCACCTACATTGGCCTTATTCCTTAGCCTACTTTGGAGAAGTCTAGAATTAAAGAGCGTTAGTCAACTGTTAACGTTTTGTCGTTAAAATGGACCCTTAAAGGTAGGCTAAGGAATTGACCTTAACATAGGAAGGACCATTCAGAAAATCTTCACTCGACAATCCCCCTTCTTCCTTCGTCCGTGTCCGCTAAAAGATGTAAGCAATCACGGAGGTCAAACCACTGTCGTAGATTCTTCAACCATTCTTGATCTTCCAGGTCTCCATTGAGTGTTACCCTGAATAATGAGTTGCAGTATTTGAAATGTTTAGGGACGTTGCATTATATGACCGGGCGCTGCCCCGTCCATATGGCCAGATTGTGCGGCGCATACAGGCGCCCAATAATTTAGGGTCCCAAAAAGAAAAAAATAAAAATATTAAGATGATTTATATTACATACGTTTTCGAACAGTCTGGGTATCAACCCCTATATTTTCCATGTATGTATTAAATCTTGGATCTCATAAGGTTCTTGTGATAGAATCCTTTGTTTCTAGGTGTCTTTTCAATCATATAGCTACTTATAGATTTTTATGTTTAAAGCTACCTAGCGATATTTCTATAATTTTTAATCATACGAAAAGAATACTACCTTGTAATAACGCTTTCCAAACGAGATTAATGAAGCATCAATGCTGAAGAATAATATCAATTATATAATAATTAATTATATTAAATGTGTTCACAAGACGTATATACATTTACCTGTGCATCTATTGAGCGCGGTTTTTCCGCCGAGCTCCGTTTCCCGCGCAAATCGAAGTGCGGGCCAATTTAATTTGGATATTTATTAATAAATAGACGCGTTACATGCTCCGGCGATTTTCCGCTCACGATACAATATAACTCTCACCTGACGATACCGTAATAATAAATAAATTGTCTAATGAAATATCTCAGGCCCAGGTAATCCAGGCAATAAATACAACACGTTTATGAGGAGCAGCCCGGCTACTATTAATATTTATGGCAGATTCCTTAAGGTTGCTTAACACGAACGTTATCGGTTGCGGAACGTGGGCTCGCTCAACAGGCGGCGCGACCCACCGCTTTAGAATGTCCTACCCCCCGAAAACTGCCACCACCGCGCCTCCGACGCCATCCACCTTCCCTCCCTTCGTTTTTAGAACTTGAAATACCTCACAAGAATAATGAACACCTTTGGCTGATTAACGCACGCACCACTCCCTTATTATCCCATGCCTTTATTCAAAATAATGTACGTCCATCCCTCAATTTACGCGGAGGATGCGCTCCACGAAATCTGACATGCGACAAAAATAATTATTATTAATATTTTATTTGAAATCATGCTGGATCTAAAACAGGGTATGCTTAAATATGTATTAATATATTTTTTTAATATCTCTTATGTACGCTTCACGATATTAATGACGCATCGGGAGCAAGGACTCAAAGGCAGATTGAGTTTGCCAAGCTTTTAAGGCTCCAGCGGCGGATCCACTATTGAGTTTGTCCTTAAGGGCACAGTGGGTCCAACTTTGAATCATATTTCATAACAAGATAAGACGTCAACTCCAGAAGTGATTCGCACACATGTCCATGACCGCCACTAATACTCGAATACAGCTTCGATACGTATCGTATATATATATATATATATAAATCTAAGCTATGAATAAACAATAGATTAATTCTTCGTAAATTAATATTCATACAATAATTTTCGCGTGTATTTTTATGATTTTTCACCGATTCCTTTGATGAAATCAGCTTTTTATTGTATTAAATAAATTCTTAAATCATCCTGTGCGTAATATGTCCGAATCAGTATCGGTCATGTCTGTCAAGGCACTTTGATTTTATGAAGTAATAAAATTGGTCCGCGGAATAATGGGAAACATTAATGTTACAAAGTTTTCTTTTGCGCGAGGGGGGCCGGAAAACTTTGGACAGAAATTTTACATTTCTTTGGCAACGGAACTTTGGTAATTTTCTGAATTGTGAGATTTTCTTTGATAACGCAATGAATGAAGCTGTTATGAATACCGGGGATGTTTCTTTATTTCAACGTAATCCTGGGCATTTATAAAAAAATAAGAAAAAAACCATCGCTCCATTCAATGTAACAAAAAAAATCGCGATCTCACTTTATTGTATCAACTTAAAGGACAATGAACGATTTGATTGCACCATAAAAAGAATTGAGATTAAAGTAAACGTAATGAAGTGATCAAAGCACACCGTGAATAATTCAGCGGATCCTCATGAAACAGTGGTCCAGTTATTTTAGTCTGTTTACCGAAATAACTTATTCACGTGTGGGACCTGGCGTACATTTCATGAATAAAGTTGGGATTTCATCCTGTATATATATGCGAGACACAAAGGGCTGCATTGTAGTCCAGACAAGCACCTATCACCCCTCTGCCTCTGCGCCTTACCTTTATCAACCTTGAATGAGTAACGTGGCGGTTGCACTAGATTAGCGGTCTGTGGCCATTTTTGAAATTGCAGAATGGATTCTGATATGCAAATAATAATTGCACTCATATACCGGTCTCTTAAGGTCTGAATATGTGCCATAATAATGAGTGACACATAACAGGATTATGTGGCGTCATCCCCTCCAACAAAATGATCATCAGCGCCACCGCCAAAGCGTTCCGTGGGCGACCAACCTCTCTGTCTCTGTCCCCGGCATTCGAAATGTTAAGACGTTTCAGAAATTCCGCTCCGTCGTAAGATGTAGTCGCCATCTTGTCGCGCTACACACGGATGCCGCCATTACGACTCTGGATATATCCTCTCATCTTCCCCATGGAAAACCACTTGACTAACCAATTAATAGACAAGCTGACTACTATAATCACTGACGTTCCAACTGCAGACTCAGCATCAGTATCCACGTCAACACGGACTAATACACTGTCATCCGACATCGCCGGGATTGTTAAAGGATTACGCCTCTGCAGATACTTTTGGCAATAGACCACCAATAAATGTGTCCATGTATTTACCATCAATTCTGTTGGCATTTCTATCACCGGCGAGAGTAAACCTCATCATTTATTACGAATCGCGAATCCTTTTGTAATATTTCACCAAGTTTATCAAGCCTTAAAAATTACAGTCAGCCCTCCTACAACAAATAAATCAGGACAGCGTTATAAAAAAACCAAAGGCACTTATACAAAATTTAGGTAGTGGGCTTACTTATTTTTTAGACCGTATTTTATTTCTAGTTTAATATTCTATATAATTTTACCTTACAATTATACGTTCTAGGAGAGAGCGGTATGGAAGGGACTGTCGAACTTGTTATAGAAAACGGCGGTATAGCATGAAGCATTATAGGCGGGTTCACTGAACTTCTATTGTACTCCCATCGTCTACATCAAGGGTAGTAAACATGTTCCCTACCGCCCACTAGTGGGCAATTCAAACTTTCGCTGTGGGCGGAAGGGATTTTGTCCGATGCTGAATCTATTTTCGGTTATTTCAGTTCTCAGCTTTCAATCTATCTTTATATATTTATTTTTACTAAAAACAATGTTGCTTGTTTAGCCAATATTTTCGGAAATTTATTGACACCTTAACGAATTTTAATTGGATAGGGAAAAATGTAATCGCGTAAATAAAATTTAAAAATATAAGGTCAACTGAAAAGGATTGAAGCCAAAATGATCGTGTCGTCTCAAAACTTTAAAAATGACATAGATTATGTTATAAAATGTAAAACTAAGATTAGGAGGACCTTTAAACCTTGATAAACCTTGATGAAGATTTAAAGTATGTGATGGAATCCGATACTCGCAAAATCATAAAGAAATTGTCACAAGATCTCGACTGTCCCAGATCAACAGTACAATTAAAAATGTTTTCAAAGGATCAGTAAAAATATAGATAAAGAATAGACCATCTGCACCTCGCTCTTACCTAAGTATGAAACCAATCAGTTACTGAAAATGATTTATACTGAAGATAAAAAGTGGATGGTATAGAACAACCCAAATAAAAAAAACAATAGCGTTCTTAAAATCAAGTAATAGTTTTAACCCATTGTCTAGCATTCTTAATGAAAAGGGTAATTCTTTGTGTTTAGTGGGATATTTTAGGGATTATTCATTATCATCAAGTTCCTTATAGCCAATTAGGAATATTGAAGGCGAAACTATTTCGAAAAGCTTGTATACTGCAACATGAAAATGTGAGTTCATACGCTGAAAGATACACATTAAAAAATCAAGGAGTTAGATTTAGAAGTACTAAAGCATCCAACTTATTCACCAAATATTGCGCCTTCACATTATCTTTCTAAATCTGTAGGTCATTTATTTAGAAATACATATAATATTTACGCCAGTGAAAGACGTTAAAAACACTTGGATTTATTAATAATATTTATTATATATATATATTGGAAGTACGAAAAAAAACGTCTTCTACATAAGCTACATGCTTCTTCTTAAATATTTTCGAATCACTCAAGTCTTATGTCTCAGCTTAGACCCTATTATTTGCTTATTGGGGTAAAGCTTTCCATGCTTGGCCCTTTTATTAATTTATTATTTTTTTACTATATTATTAACCTATATTTAAATAATAGCTTCAGCTTTCTATTCTTCATAACTTACAAAATTCTAAAAAATAATGTTTTTTTTTATTCTATGGCCGATTTTGTATGGTTTTCAGTTTTTTAAGCAATTCTTTCTAATGTTAAAAAAATATCTAATATATCTGCTAAGCCATCATAGTGACAGCCAATAATAAAATGTCAAGATACGTCAAGGACAACTATAATAACTTTTAATCTAATTTTGAATATAAATTATTTTTTAATAATATTAAATAATAATTATATAAAATATATATTGCTAGCACCGTGTTAGATTTTGACCTCCCTCTCGCCTTTGTGGCACTCGCCGCAGTATAGCCCTTGAATCAAAAAGTTTGAAGAGCCCTGTAATATAGTTTTTAAAGCACCTAGGAAAAAAAATGCGATTTTCATATTAACCGTAATTTTGCATCTTTAGAATATTATAATGATATAATATTGTATGTATATCGTGTATTTATTTTCTCCACAATTTAATAAATAATGTCGGTGTAGGATATTAAAGTCTGCGCTCTAATACGATTTTAAATTAATTTTAAAAATGAAATAATTTAATCAGGTTTTCCAAGACTTTAATGCGGTCCCGTAGTGCGCAGATTAAATTACCGTTTGCCGTGCAATTCTTGGCTAATTGTAAGAAACGAGTTGAACACGCTCACTGCAATTAAATATGATTCCATAAAGGCCCGGGACTTTCCCCGGAGCCCCTTGGGCAGAGTGCCGGCGAGCCTTGCGAATGTTTCAACTCGTGTTAACTACCGAACGAATAATGTACTGCATAAATCGCGGCGTAATTAAATGAAAATCACGGCATAATCGAGAGTAATTAATTTTTTTCAGCCGTTATTATGCAGCTATCAGACGCGTGCATCGATTTCGAATTGAATGCATATGCACTTTCATATCGTTTCAGAGGCTACGACGGGGTTTTCATTCGCGCGACTGGGCACATGTGCATGATAAAAAGTCACTCTGTTGATGAAACCGCCCCTCTCTCTCGTAAACGGCACGAGATGAAAAGTTTTAATTTAAGCGAAAACATTAATCAAACTTTAGATATGTTAGAATTTAATTTTGACGTCGTTAAAACTCTGCATTTTAAAGTTAGACCCCAGTACATGTGTGCACATATATAATTTATACATATTTTTCTTAGCATATTACATAGTCTTTAAAGAGACATTATTAAAAATTAAATTATTAGTTGGAAAATGTATACGGCAATTCAATTACTCTAGAGCACAGCGAGGATATAAATACCGGAGATAATATAATTTAAATATTATATTTTAATAGCCTATTTCCTGCTGCAAAGACTTTCTATCTAAAGGAAAACAGATAATTGAATAAAATGCAATTTCTGATAATAAATAGCTGATATTTTAAACACAAAATTTCTTTAAACATAAATAACGGTTGATAAAATAATAATTGAGATAAAAATAACCCATCAAACATATGTTCCAGGGCTTTTTTCAATAAATTATCTCCACAACGTTGGTAAATATAAGGTTTTCCTTAAAAAAAAATATCAGTCATCTTGATTTTGACAATTTAAATCAAGTGATGTAAGATTACAAATATAATTTAATTAATTAATAATTTAAAATAACACGTGAACATTTTAAGTGCCTAGGTAATAGCATAATGGAAGGATACGTGCAGAGAATGATAACCGAAGACGAGTAATGGATGATATACGATGAAATAAGAAGAAAAAAGCAATGGTATTTTAAAAAACAAACACTTGTACTAACACCTCAAAGCCAGGATTAAATAGATTAAACCATCGAAGGGTTCTGTTGAATAAAATAGAATGCTTTGTAAAAAAATATGGACTTCTTACAGGATTGACTCATATTTAAAATATTTATAATAATGTGACAAATAAAAACGTTCGGACAATGTTAAATTGTAAGATTTTC
>JAGXCT010032987.1:0-17503 GCA_022495035.1 Philopotamus ludificatus | reverse complement strand
TATTCGACACGCGCCAGGCTATACCCCCAATAACACGACTCCAATTTACGCGGTCACGATTTTAGTGTTAGTGGGGGTTTAACTGTATATGTCTCTATTTTTTGGGAACTAGACGATAACAAGATGGTCAAACATTCTGGACCTACAAACCCGGTCCAGTTGTGAATAATGCGGAGCCACGACAGATTATATTTTCTCAACCAGCGTTTACCCTCCACTTTTCCCTCCATGATGGTATGCAGAAGACGATATCCACAATTGATCCAGAAGCATCTGGATGCCGTAAAAAAAACGATTATTGACGCGTTGCGTCCATGTAGTCATTCAAAAACTTATTGATCAGTCTTCTCTCCTAGGTTTTGGAATAAGTCTCTAATGGTTTTTCGTGAATTTTGCCCCAATTAATACCATTTTTCTGTGTTAAATTATAAAATTCTTTGGGGAAGATCTTCTAATATTAATTTCTAGCCGCCTGTGGGTGATAAGATTCATAGATAATAGAGTTCTATGACTGATGATTGCTGGAATCACTGCTCCAGGATTATGCCCAAGGTCGCGCCGTTCATATGGTCAGATTGTGCGGTGCACACAAAATTTATTTTTAAACCATTCGAGTCTTTTATTCTTATCGTAATTTTAAACACATTAAATATTTTATGAATCGTATATTTATTGTTAAACGAATGATCGTGTTATTATTTAGAATCGCTGAGTGCCCATTTTCCCAAAAACTCAAACCCCATCGTCGTTATACCAAAGTCAAATATTCGCTTCCACGTAGGCAATTACCGCCATCGCTAAATTATTCATTGATTGATCGCCACATGCCACAAGGTCGACATTATAACCTTTCCCGGTACCCACACACACACTCAGTTTTTCGAATGTGTCGATCATAATCTATTAAATGCCGCTGAAAATTCTCTGAATAAAAAAAAGTGTATATAAACATAAAATGGTGCGCTGTATCGCCCCGATCTGCTGTGTAAGGTGCAAATGGCCCGAGGGTTTCAGCATTAAAGACTTTCTGATTAGAGTTTATGAAAGAAAAAGTTTTAATTTCGCGACTTATATATATATATATTTTTTTTTTAAAAAAAAAAAAGAGCCCTATGCTGAAACGGTCCTTATTTATCGCATCGTTAAACGCGAAAACGTCGTTTAATGGCATCTTTATTCGGTTAACGTTAATTATTATGTCTGTTTGATATCTCAATTAGAAAATGAGCACACAATTTCGTGAAAACGGATCGGGTATGAGAATATCTGATTCGGTGAGATTTTTTTTTGGAAATTTAGCATCGAATTCCGTTTGGTTAGTTGGGTAGCCTGCGTTTTATGCGAGGACCTCGATATTAAATTTAAAATTCAGCGAGTGTTGCCGGGTTCGATCTGTTTCCGGCGGGGGCGACACGAGCGCCGAACATGGCCGACGTAGGACGGGAGTGCGCATGCGCCACGTTCCCGCGACAGCAAACGACAACCTTTTATCTCGTTTCAATGCCACCAGACAAAAAAGACAATGCGGACCAAAATTTGCGAGTTCATTTTAATATAAAGTATTTTATATAAATTTTCGAGTTTTTTGTCAGTAGTTTTAATGATTCTCTCAACATATATTAGGGACCCTAGGTTTTTTATTTTCCACGAATAACTCTTTTAATATAAATCCTACATGACCCAAACCTTTTGAATTTGTCTAAACAAGTCTAAAGAATAAATATAACTGAACTTTATTGTTCGCAATTGCGATGTTTTTTTATCGCTCCGTACCGGATATGAGCGAGAAAAAACATCGCGCATGTGCAAGTCCGTATCCAAAAAATCGACCAAATTATTAAGCAAATCATGAATAACTATTTTTATTCTTAGAAAAGTCCAAAAAAGACCATAAATAAAAATAAAACACGTAAAGACGACGTTTAGTAGAATATTTAGGTGACTTCTTTCTATTTCTGAAGATGAAAAAGATCACGAAATAAAGACAGAATCGCTGTATATTCAATATTGCGTTTTAGCCTATTGAAGGGAACATTAATATTGATGAATAAATTAGGATTTTCCTTAGGATTAATTCGTCACAAAATTGATTATTTAACACTTATTTGGGAAATGATCTTTGGATAAGAATAAAAAAACCAAATTCTTCTCCATTGTTTGTTTAAGGGGCTTGAAGTTGAGTTATTCAACCAAGCGCTTCTAGAGCATTCCATTACTCGCTTTATCCTGTTGGATTCTCATGCTTCCAAGATCTAATTTGATGTTTCTCTATAATATAAAAGATTAATGGATATTGTTTTGAAGATTTCGAAGAAGAATTGTAAAAACCAAGTCGCTTCAGATAACTTTCAACCTAAGAAGAAGAAACTGTCCTCTTGTTAGCATTGATGGTAAGCTACTTCCCCAAACAGGCTCAGTTAAATATCTGAGAAAATGCTTAGAGCACCGTATAAACTTTAAAAAACATTCAATGAATATGATTAAGACTGGCATCATAGCTTAGAGAATAAATTTTAGATACGAAGAGGTGTCTAAGTAGGAGTAGAACCATTGATATTTTAAAAAAGCTTGAATATGGCTTCCGAGATTGGATCGCTGGTTTCTTTTCTTTAAAAGTTAATAGCCAAGCTCTCTTCCATTGATTAGTTCAGATAAAAATGTATTACTATACGAATAACAGATAAAATCATTTAAATTGAGCTGGATCTGTTATATCCCTGTATAAGACCGCCTAATTATATCCCTAGTCAAATTTGAGATGTCCTTGAATCATGCAAGAAAGTCAAGAATAACCCGTTTATTACTTTAAAGAGGAATCAAGAGTGTTCAAATAGGTTAGTCAGTGTTGTTATCAATATCTTACAATAAAGTTTGTCATGAGTCGAGTGTTGTCGCGTGCCGGTATTAGACGTGGTGGCGATGGCGGTTGGGAACAATCGTAGTTTCGTAGATTCTACGGAGCTATGAGGAGCCAGGCCGCTATCCAGGCCAATTCGGTGACGTGTGTGCTGCAGGAGGTGCCCGTAGCACCCGATCAGACCGTGAATTAAATACGAATTGGCCATAACCTCGTCTAATTATTATTGTTACAATCCGCGCGTGACAGCTCGATTCCCGGGCTTTTGCTGGCGACCTGACCCGTATTCGAAGAGCCAAGATAACCTGGAGAACGTTCGTCACAGTCATGACATCATGACTGAGACGGAGGTGTCCTCCAGGTGGCAAAGACCCGCCCCAGGGTTAAAAGGCCACTGTTTAGTTTTTTAGTTATAAGTCAGGAAAGCATAATGCATTTAAAATGTACTTAGAATTCTCAGACACGACTTCACTATTACTCCTAGAATATTCTATGCGTTTGACCCGGTTGGTTGGCCACGTCTATGCCTGCGCGCGTTTTTTAAGGCCGGGGTCTTATACGGCCGCCGAGGGTTGGCAACCCCGGCGTTAACCCCTATTTTCCTAACGGGATCAGTAGGGGTGGGCATTTTCGGCGATCCGCGGGGCAAACGCCACGACCGATCCCAGTCGCCGTCGCCTGTCACCTCGGCCTCGGATGACCGTGGCCTGTCTCCTGAGCCGGGGCTCCGCGCCCCCCCTCGTCGTCCTCCGCCAGTTCAGTGCGCAAGTTTCAGTGGCTGATTCGATTTTTTACGTAATTCCGTCGCTCGGCGGGCTCTGATCTGGTCACATGTCGCTGGAGGGCCGCGCCGGTATAACGGCCCCTCGGCCCCGGGAGCCCTAGGCCGCGAGAGAGCGCGGGGGCGCGGGACGCGGGACGCGCGGGCTTGACCGACTGTCCCACTGAACCGTGCGCCAAGTAACGTCGCGTGCGCCATCGTCGTCGTCAGCGTCGTCGACGTCGGAAAATTTCCAGGTAAATTCGCTATTATTCGCATCGATCATTTTATTTCAGCTATTCACGTGTCATAAAATGTATGCCGTGAGGCATCCATGACCTTTCTCCTGTTGAATATGTCACGGATTAAAACATGGAGATACGTGTGGATGTATGTGTGTGTTTGCATATGCTATAGATCCCTGAAAATATTTTAATGTCAATCTATATCATTTAATGTAATCCGATTGTACGACGTAAACGTAACGTGTGTCAGATGTGCGTATTACATGCCACATATGATTAATTTTAAATGAAAAAAAATATCGTATTAATATGTACGTTCAGCTGAAAATTAATTGAAATTAAATATATATATTTTTTTAAATGAAATATATTTTTTCTATAGATTAATTATATAACGGATACAATAGATTCTCTATTTAAAATTTATTGACGATGAATAATAATATTTTAATTATCACAGAGCCGATATTTCGGCTTTTTAGATATAAATGTCATATTTATTACTAATTATCAGTTATAAATAAGTCATTTTTTAAAACCGATACATTGGCTCTAATTTCTTATATAATATAATCATTACAGTTAGAAAGATCTATTTCTAATACCGTTTATAGAATTTAATTACAATAGTTGTGGTTAATTTTTTAGATAAATTTTAACTTCAGTATATTCTTAACAAGTAGCTGGAACAACCTCAAAGATGTATTCTGTAAACTACTCATTGGTTTGACCTCCTTTCTCGCAGAAAATCGCAAGGCCCTTATTTTTGGGAATTTATCCATTTTCTTGTCTTAGCTTGTGCCTAAGCTGCTCTCATTGAGTTTATCTTAGATGAGTATCATTAGGAGTTCATTGATGAATTTATTTTTTTCCATCTTGGTGGACATCTTTCATCAATTTAAGCACACACTCCTCTGCCCTTGTGCCTTTAATCAAGCTTTATCACTCTTTCTTTCTTTTACATTTTTTTTATTCAATCTAAAAATCCATCATTCTCGATTAAATGCTCTTTAATTCCATTTTCATAACTTATCTGTGAATCATCAGCGTATAATCCTTGCCAGACTCTCGAATGGCAGTCGAGGCCAAAAGAACCTGAGCCTCACACGTGACGCGAGGTCTCCTCTTCCGTGTCTATACCGCGGGGGACCCAAACCGTCTTGGGATGCGGTTTTTTTGAAAAGTTTCCCTCCCTTGGGCATTGCTGGCATTAGACGTACATCTTCTACCCTGTTAGTATCGGATTTTACCCTCCTGACTGTGTCCAGGCAAGTAGGAGGGGGTTTGCCTCGGTATTCGTTTGCTCTCTTCTCTAAGGCGTTATCTGTTTATAACGAGTCACGAGTGACAAGTAGCGAGCGACCACACACACACCTATATAGATGTTATAAAATCAATGGCCACATTTCGTGTTCTTATGCTTTCGCTATATAGAATGCGCTCACTTCCGAGATGACGGGCCAATCAGAGCGTCCGCATCCCTTTCATAGACAATAAGTCTTCATTTTTCATACCTGCTACAAAAACTCCGTTTTTGTCAGTCAGCAGTTGGTCGTTGTCTCTTCGACAGTCGACAGGGTGATTTGCTCACGCCATCATGGCAGTCACATCTCCGTGATTTCTCTCGTACCAGATATACGTCTCTGGGATCCTCATCATCATCTCGTACCGGAGATCTGTCCCTGGGATCCTTATCATCATCTCGTACCGGAGATTCGTCTCTGAGATCTTTTCGTCACACCTATCATCGAACTGACGACACCTGCAAATTCTTCAATAAACATCAATATCAAAACAAAGCGTGTTTTCACTTTGATCTCGATCTTCGAAGCGATCTTCAACTACCGGACGGTCGAACATTTTGGCGCCAGCGGTCGTATACCGGTCGAAAGCCCTCAGATGAGAGAAGGAAAAGGAGCGAAAGTATCGAGACTAGACCGTATAACGGTTAAGAGGTTAGGGTTTTCCTTCCCAGGGCATATCTGATTTATGAATTATATAATTTATCGCAAAAAAAAGAAAAACTACAGTTACATCCATCAAGATCAACGATAATATTAGGGGTACCGGAAAGAAATACATTTGTTTTTTTTTCAAAATCAAAAACATCGGCTTCGGACTTGTTCATTTTATTCTTAAAAAATAAAATAAAATATCTGACACAAAAGAGAAAGCCGAGGGACAGTACTATAGAAAAAAAAGATGTTTACTCCACCATATTCAGGACAAACTGATTTCAAATAGGACAAAAAAAATGGATTTCTTTCCGGTATACCTAATACTAATGCGTCATTCCTGTCATTTGATCTTCTTCGTCTTCTCTGTGACTATCTTTCTTCTATGGAAGATAGAACCTTTTTACGAGTATTTTAAAAGCTGGCAGATTAAATATTTGTAAAATTTAGATAAACTAAACTTCTCTGTAATTGCCTTTAAATCTGAATCACTCATTTCAATCACGCATTATGTATATTATTGAATAAATCTAAGGTAACTTATTAAATAATTTAAAATTAATCATTTAAAATCCCCCAAATATTGTTTCAAATTCAAAGTCTAAGTCTACTCCGGCAAAGTAAAACATTACAAATCAGAACTATCAGAGTTTAATTCACTTGGGATTAATTTTTCACTATTAAACGCTGTAATATACGGTCATTAAATTATCCCGAGAAGAGCTCATGATCGTTATTATGATTCCTGTTAAGTAAAAATTTTTAAATATCCATTAAAAACAACGATATGGTAGTACTTATCAGTGAAAGTAGGAAGAAGGAATTATTAGGATGCAATATCAGATAATACTCGTCGGTTTTTAAATATTTTTTGATTATTTTTCTATATTTGAATATCATTAAACGTTAAGTAGATTGGTCATTTAATTATGATTATATAATGTAATTAATATATTATTAATTATAATCCATTAGATATTTGTTAATATCCATTTCCTATTTCTTTTTATTAACTTGACCCTAATCACAACGAAGACGTTTGAACCTCTACAATTTATGGTATATACTAAATATATAATAATATATATATAAAATAAACTAAGCATTGTTATTATATAAAAATAATTAGGATGGCTAGTCAAATCTAGAAAATAGGAAAATACTCAACATTACTATAAATCCTTATTATTTATACACACATCTCTTTTTAGACGGTAAATACGTTCTACTAAAAATTCGGTATAAAAAGTTTGATAGAATTTATTCTATAAATAAAAAAAGTGGCACGAAAATCGTTTAAAAATGATTATAATGAAATAAATATATTGCACAAAATATTAGGGCATCCCAAAAGAACTCTTACAATGTATGTGCCCATGAACGTCATGGGCGCCGCATTTAAACGGTTAAATAGATAAAAAAAAAAAGACGCACCTGAATCTGGATGACCTTTTAAATGTGATAATGACATATTGAGATCCCTGGTCGAGTCGAATCCTCGATTAACCTTTGACTGAATATCGCAGAGACTGAAATCTCCAAGGTACAGTAAAACAAATATAATGGTAATTTAGACTTCGCGCGTCCTATACAAAAAAGAGCGGAGAAACACATGCAATACTTTGTTGTTGAGACAAAGAATTTGGTTCTTTTTACATCTCAATGTAACTGAAAATGAAAAATGGTTCATTTACGATAACATAAGTCGAAAAGGGCAATGACTTTCTCCGAATCATACTACCGTTCCGACCCCTAAACCTGGTTTAACTCTTCGAAAACTTCTTTTGTGCATTTGATGAATGTAAGAGGGATTAATCCTTTATTAATTATTAAAACCTGATGAAATAATTACTGCAGATGATAACTGTCAACAATTTGAAAGATTAAAAGATAAAATTAAAATCAAACGTCCGATTTTGTTTAGCAGAAAGAGAATAATTCTTCACCACGATAAGCAAGAATGACCCAAAACAACATTCAGGAGTTATGATAGGAGACGTTATGCCACACCCTTCGTATTCTTGAGACCTTGATATTTGAACTTTCGATTATTTTTTAAAAAAACCTTATATGTATGTATATGTTTTAAGGCCTTTTTTAGACAGTAGCATCTGTAAAGCGTATTTAATATTGATATTTTTCGTAACTTTAATAAAATTTTCATTAAACAACGTCTAGACATGGATAACGGTCTTAAGCTATATCTATTCTAGATGAAAATATTTTTTCAGTTTCCATAACAACGTAAGTATTCAATTACAGAATAATGGTGAAGCACAATTTATATAAAATTGTATCATCAAGTCTTCAATATCTTTTACGCGAAGCTTATTCCTTTTATCTGATTAATTATCGTGTTCGCCATTATTCGATCTGGTTCCTCCATTCCGCTCCATACATCAATCAGTCTCGAACACATCCGGGGGTTTCATCGGTGTTTCGATGTTGGCTCGCTAAATAAAATTAATTCGCAACTTCGGCCGTGTTCGCGTATATTGAGCCGTTCGATCCTCCTCGGTATTAAGTATCCCTATGAATAAATTCTCACTAAACCGAAATTGAAGTTGTCTATCCCTAAGTGATTGATTTAAGTGTATTCCTTTAGGCTTTCTTCGCGCAGAATCCGACTTAGGCCTTAACCGCAACCGACGACCTGGCTGATCCTCTCTGCGCTTCGGCCAAATAGCAGGTCAGCACGAAAGCTCGTGCCGAATATAATCTAAAAATAAAGCTCCCATTCAAACGTTATTTAATAGGTAGTCGATAAATTGAATTAATTTCGTGTCTACCTGAAGTATTGTTTCAGATTACAATATCCTGAAAATTAATCTCTATTAATCGGAAGACATTGTGTGAGTGTGGCGGTGGCTGGGCGAGGTTTATTGCCCATTACCGGAACAAATCGTCGGCGTCATTAAAACGGCCGGAGCCATTTTAATTTCAATAAAATCCCACCCCCGGCTGCAAATTAAATACTCGACCGGAAGTGGATGCCGCCAATCGCGTCTCTGCAGCTTCCGGGCCGTTACTCTTGTCCGTTGCAATTTACTGTGTCGCTTTAATTGGGCCGGCTGTTATCTGCTGAGGTTTTTTCTTGCCGGAATTAACTGAGTCGCCAGTGTGTACAGCGAAAGTTCCGGTTTAATCCCTCCGGCTTCCTCCGGGCGCCATCTCTCACCCTGACAGATGGGAATTCTGGAAAGTTCTTCATCGGCGGAGTGCTTCAAATTGAATTTCGGCCCGAAATGCCGTCGAGTGTATCGGCAATGTGCGAAGTTGCTGATTGATGTTCGATAATTAACTATTCTCATAATGAATTAAGAAGAAAAATGTTGAACGAATAATACTATAAGAAAAAATAATTCTTAAGGCTGGCATAAGATTATTTTTTTTAAAAAAAAACTTGTTTTTGTCCTTTTTTTACAATGCGCTAAATGATTCCGCCACGAGTGTACATTAAACGATTTAATAAAAATGAATATAAAGTGTATGGAGATGTGGCGGATATTTTATTAAACATATAAATCTTTTAGTGCAATATTCATAGAATACGAAGAACTGGAAGAGTAAGAACATCCCAGCTGAAGAATATTTCACAGTAATTTAAAAGCTGAAGCACTTATTGAATTTATCGATCTAGAATAGTTAAAAGCCAAGGTTGAGATAATAAAAAGGCATAAGGGATTCTGTTATAGTCGTATACATTCAACTGCTTGTAGCAAGATGACAGAAAGTCCTTAAGATGCATGCCAGCGGATAATGAGAGCTGCATGTGGACGTCCATATATAAAAAGAAAAATAAACTACTAAGGGTCGATGAGTACATCTTTGAACCCGTCTGGGACTTCATATATCTCGGCTCGCTGATCAAGACCCTTACTAGTAAACAGGTCGTACTTTAAACTTTACATTTACGCTCGAGACTAAGCTCAATGAATACCACTAGCTCTACAAAAGCATGTCCTCATCATTATGTATGGTATGGGAGGTTCTAACGATGCATGATGATCTACATTTGAACATCCTGTAGAGAAATATCTTGAGACGGATATTTAGATGTATGCTTGGCGGTTTAAAATGATTCTACACAGTCGTGCTGATCATGATGACAGCTTACATCAAGATGAATAGACTCCGATAAGACTGTCACGTTTCAAAGATGCATCAGCCAAAGAGAGTTATGATCATTATGCCTTTTTGTCTCTAAAGGAAGGAAGACCTATATCAGGAATGAACATAGATGCTACAGATCGATGGCAATGAATGACTGTGCTAAGTGGAGGTGATACGAGAATTTATTTATCATAGATGCCTGTGTATATTTATATAGGTGTGTGTGTGTGTGTGTGCTCGCTACTTGTCACTCGTGACTCGTTATAAGCAGATAACGCCTTAGAGAAGAGAACAAACGAATACCGAGACAAACCCCGTCTTACTTGCTTGGACACAGAGGGTAAAATCCGATACCAACATGGTAGAAGATGTACGTCCAATGCCAGCAATTACCAAGAGAAGGAAACTCTTTACAGAAAACCGCATACCAAGACGGCTCGGGTCCCCGCGGTATGGACACGAAAGGGGAGCCACCATGTCACGTGTGAGACTCAGGTTCCTTTGGCCTCAACCATCATGCGAGAGTTTGGTAAGGTCCATGCCCTCAGCGAGTGAAATGTGACTGGCAAATGATGATGATGAGATACTTCCTACTCGAGTAGCAGTTAATTGTAGATTTGTCGTCCTTTTCTTTTATTGCCCTCTACGTTTCAGATCATCTCTAGCTCAGAATCCAGACTGTCCACATCTCTTCTTGCCATAAATCCGTAAATTTCTTGCTTAACAAATTGTAGATCGTCTTGGTATATTCTTGAACGGATTGCTATTTTTCAAAGGTCAAAAATATTTAGAGAAACTGAATCATGCTGTAGATTTTATTCAATAATCTATAGGTTTTTTGATGCAAATTAAAGCATTATAGAAAAATACGAGCTTATGGTAAAGTGCCAGTTCTTTTTAAATCGTAGAAGTTCTGGTTCAGTATGGTCCGTGAAAAGATATAACATAGATCTTATACTAAATGTAGGAATATGCTTAAATAAGCCGCGTAAAAAACATGATATTCAAGACTCTGTCTTGGCGGGATCTTTAATTTTAAGATCTACGGTCGAGATTCCTCTTAAGGAAAACCAACCTCAAGCTACAAGCCTTCCTGTCCCCGGTTGAGAGTAAGATCAATGCTGAGGTGGTTGGACTGTGTATGGAAGATGGAGCGATGTAGCGGGTAGACCGGATAATATGGAGAAGGGTGTTGGATGAGGCCAAGGCTCTACAATAGCGCCTATGATGATGATGATGATGATTCAATCTTGTATTATTTAAATCCTCACATGCTGAATGTTGTATACAATTTTCTTGTTTTTTTAGCGGGTTTCTTAAACTGACATGGTTTTAAAAATCAAGTTAATTCAAAACCCCATAAATCGAGGAAATAATATCTGTCAGATATGGATCCTTAATCATGATTTAGGACCCCAAGTTTTGATTTTTCTCGAATAACTATTTCAATATATTATACATCCCAAATTTTTGTATTTGTCAAAATAAGTCTAAACAATAAATATTATGACTAATCATTGACCTTTATTGTCCGCAATTACGAAAATAAATAAAAATCGGGCTGGTTTTTCTCGCTCGCATCCAGTACGATGCGCCAAGTGCGAGTGAAACTGTAATAGTAATACATGCAGTGAAAACTCATCCAAAATATCGGCCTAATTATGAATCATATCATGAATAACTATTCTTATTCGTAGAATTAACAAAAAAATAACGATATTGCTACCAATGTCAGGATACGTCAAGGCGAATTGCAATTAAAATTTTAATAAAAAATCACGTATTTTTTTGACTTGATCGAATACAATCAAGTGATTTTTTTTAGGCGAGATTTGTGCGGATAATCCATGCCCGGATAACCGAAAGTATACTGCGCTCGTGTTTAAATGCCATAATTAATTTTAACCGTCGTGTTTAACCGAAAATACCGCGTTAAACATTAATTTTCGAGCACAAACCGTGCAATTAGAGTACAGCGCAAATTGAGATACGTAGCCATTTGTCAAAGGGGCATTTCCGCGAAAATTATCTTCTGCAAATTGACTTCATTCTCGGAAAATCGTAACGTCTCACTCGGAAAATTCGGGTGATCGATTTATTTTTAAACGATTAGTTTTCGGTCGTTTCCAGCTAAATGCGTTAATGACAATTTAGTCTAATATTACTTGCTTATTACTACCCCCTGGCAACGTTTTGAATTTCTCCCCCCACGTCCAGGATGGCAGACAAAAGCGCCATGCTACACGGTGCGGTATCTGATGTGCGAATATGATATAGCCATTCGCGAAATGTGGTGTGCTGTTATCAAATTTTATTATCATCCTTAACAATTGTTATTTGTAATGGCTTTCTGCGATAAACTCACTGCGCACATAATTGCGAATTATAAAACAGAATCATTGATTTTGCAAATGGCGAGACGCAATAAGCGAAGTACTTGCGTGTCGAATATATATTTTTTAACATTATTACTGAAAAGATTGGTGCAATTTCAGCTGTGGCCGAAAATACGCGCGATTCGGTCGATGATAATTTTTTTTTGGTCCCAACACGCTTTTTGCCATTAAAAGTCCGGCCATAGTCGAGTTCTTACGTCGACCTTATGCCGGGGCAAAGGTAATTGTTTTAACCTTTTGAGCGCAGACGCAGTTTTCTTTATCCGACAACCGTTTTACGACACTTTTACGGCGACAACCCTGGATGAAGTCGGCTTACCGGCGCAGGGCTGTCCACAAAACGGCCCCGCATATGAGACAGTCGAATGTGCGGCCATACCCTGCATCATGCAAATTAATTAATAAATTTATTTAACACAAATCCGAATAAACAACAAAAACAACAACATTAAAATATATTCTCGTCTAATTTGAATACTTCCAGGTCCCTCGCCAAGGGCTGTTTAATTTTCGTAAACCTTTTTTTAGGGGAGATAAACTGAATTTAAAGTAGCACTTCGCTCCGAGAAAAGTTTCGGCCATCCCTTGTTTATAAAACACGCTTTCGCGTCAGAAAATTAACTATTTAGAATAAAATCAGAATTATTCGGTCTACCGGAAAGCTCCTTCGTTTTTAATATAATAGAAAATAATACATTTATTCATATTTACTGATCAATATCGTCAGCGGCGGGCCGTCCATATGGCCAGATTGTGCGGCGCACACAAGCGCCGGAAGATTATGAGAAATTGAAAAATATTAAATATAAATTATTTGTTTATCGTAAAGTACAGGGGTATAGTTAAATTAAAGTTCTGCACAATTCTGCATCTCTTTTCTCTTCGATTGAGAAAAAATATAAAACAAATAATGCTCCTTTAACCGTGCCTCACCTTATAGTAGAGAAGATTGCAGTCAGACGAGTTTAGAGGTCACAAACGCTCAAAAAAGTTAACCTCAAGTCATTACTACATATGTCTTGTGCAAAATCTTGTCGAATTAACTTTTTCTATGACCACTAGAACGTTTTGGAATACATTTTGTTTCACTCTCAGATCTTCAGATCTAAGTTACTTCACACTTGAAATGAAATTATTACTCCTCACCCTCTGTTCCCATCGATCTTGTAACTCTTATCTTTCTAACAGCCACGGCATTCACATCTGAATCCTCCAACTGCTTCTCAATTTTCTAAAACCTTCAGGTGCCACGTCTGTTTTTGGACGTAGCGATCTACATGTCTTTATCTTTTCTGCATATAAATATTTGTTTTCTGATGAGATTGCAAACCCACCACATATTCATTCTATCCAACCACCGTTTACCTTCAACTTTTCCCTCTATGAAGGTCTGCTGAAGGCGATGCTCTGGTCTACGAATAATGTGTCAATAAATACTCAATTTCTAACAGTGTCCAGTAGCTTTATCTCCTTGTGGAGGAAGTTGGTGGCATTCTTGACGCGTTTCCTTCATGGAATCTTCAACATTCTTTGGTAGCACTACATTACAAACGCTTCCAGTCGGTTATTGTTCGCTACCAGTAACATCCATGTTTCTAAAAATGCGTGTCGTAAATCTCAATTTCTAAAATAATGATTCGGCATTCTGATCACAGCAGGAAACAACTTGGTGGACTTGAGGGAATTTTCCAGCTTCTAATTCTTCGAGTGCTTTGTTCGTTTTTGGACGTAGGTGATCTACTTGTTTGGCTTTTCTGCATAAATGTGACTATTTCTTATGAGCTGAATGTTGCAGAGCCACTACAGCTTCTTTCTTCCCAACTACCATCGATACAAAGGCGATGTTTTGCTCAAGTGATGATTTGTCCAAAGTACTCAAGTTTTCAACTCCCTATGAAGAAGTTGAAGTACGGTTGTATTTTTGACGCGTTTCATCCATGGAATCTTCAACATGCTTCGTTAGCACCACATTACAATCGGTTCTATCTATGTTCTGCAATTTTCTAGAGAGTCACCAAAGTAGTTGTTATTGTGGTGCAGTTTGACTTGCTTTCTACTGAGTACTTCGTTCAAATCATCCATTTACGAGAATACATTTAGGAATTGAGCCTTTCTTTGGGTTTGAGTAGCTCATAGTGTATTCCTCCTATAACGTTCCATCTTATACAGAGTATTATCATATTGGAACTTGAACTTGAATTTTTCATACGTATCCACTTTTCATCTCCGGTTATCATCTAGTCTATAAGATTCATTTTTGTACGTCTAAGTTTCCAAAAGTGATCCAAAATGGTTTATTGTGTTGAGTTGAGCTTCTACAAAAAGGATTTTGCTGTATAATGGTTCTAATAATATCGCCTGAATTCTCACATTGGAGAAAACTTTTAGGCGGACCTATTATTTGAATAAATTAAAATAAAACAAAAGGGTATCGATCTTGTTTTCATAAATTAATTGTTGCGCATTTTTTCAGCCTGGCAACCCTGAGCGGCGGCGGCCGGCTCGTTCAGTGGCGCCACCGTGAAAAATAAAAGAGCGCCGAACAAAACTATGGCAAGAGCCATGAATATTCATTAGGCGAAATTGTTTTCTTTCCGTCCGATGAGTATCGCCCCGGACGAGATGGCCGGATATGATTGTGTTGGTATCGGGGCGCGAATGTTTTGCTCACAAAATGGCGGATGTCTGCGACGGCGTCGTCGGTGATTAGCGTCAAATTTAAAAAAAAACGACACTTATCCGCGCAATAAAAGTTTTTTCATCGGTTCCGATCCGAAGTTATTTGTTATTTGTACCCGTCCGAATAATGGCCACGATGAAACAGTATCGGTGCCCGGACTGGAAGGCGAATAAAATTAATATAAGGCACCGCAGGGAAATCAGGAAAGGCTTTGCCCCAACCGGCGGCGGCTCCCCCTCTTTTGGACTACTTCCGGAGACCTCCTTGCCCACCTAAAGATATTATTGGATATAGATGAAATCTGCACTCGACTCCGATACGACTCTCCGCCGTCCGTCATTCTATTTATACGAACTTTATTTAAATTCAAAACCTTCGATGCAATCGTCCATATCGAAGCAGTTATTCTCATTTTTAATTAAAAAAAAATGCGTTGTACTATATTTCAGTTATAGACTTTGATTTGAAGGCTGTGGCCGTTAAAAGATACGAAATCGATTAGAACACAGGGTGAGGAGTAATAATTTCATTCCAAGTGTGCAGCAACGTAGATCTGAAGGTCTGATAGTGAACCAAAATGTATACCAACACGTTCTAGCAATCGTAAACAAGCCTTGAATTGAATAATTCCATTCAACTAGATTCTGCATCCAGTCAGAGGCGCGCCGTCCATATGGCAAGATTGTGCTGCGCACACAATGTCCATATGGCCAGCGCGCCTCTCTCTGGACTAACCAGAAAAAACATAGTAGACTTGAGGATAACTTATTTGAGCATATGTGGCCTCTAAACTCGTCTGACTCCAATTATCTCTACTTATAGTTATATGTGGGGAGCGGAAAAGAGTTCTAATAAGACGGCTGTAATAATAAAAGAGAGCTACGTAAAATCTTGACGTTATAAAAAGCTAATATTCTTACTTCTGTAGTACTCTTTGATGGCTAAGATTTATGCTGAATATGGCATCATTGAATAAGGTGGTTCTTTTATTCAGAATTTTCAGTAAATGTTTAAAATAATTTATATTTTGATCTACGTTCTAATACAAGTCCCTCGTTTTCCTATTGAGTTCTTGTCTGAGAACTGTTGATATTCTCAGATATTTCTACATGTGATTTATTTATCTTTAATGAGAGAATTCAGCTCAATTGCTCTACTCAGCAAGTTTAGATGTTAGTCTTATTCACGAAACATAGTATGGAACTGCACTTCAACAGGAGAATAGCAGAAGTTCCCGAACAAACTTAAACAACACAATACATAATACTCCGAATGCATCATTCCGGAACCGAAGTATTGTCTGCTGCAAACTATTATGCAGGGAAAAGTGAAAGACAAACGATCGTTGTATATATATAATTTATTCTGGATTCGCAAAATTCGCGACTAGATTGTATGGCCAGATTTTCCGGTGCTTGTGTGCGCCGCACATTTTGGCCATATGGGCGGCGCGCCTGGTTTAGCTTTATTAAATATAATAACTAGCACTTGTTTCGAGTTATATTACTGAAATAATTTCGTATTTATTTTTTTTACAGTCGGTTTTAATTAAATTTCATGTATAAACTTCGATATTTGTTTCCGGCGTCATTATTTCACGGATTCGTATGGCGTGTATCAACCTTTAGGGAAATGACCCCGGGATCATAAAATGCGGTATGTTAGCAATCCATAAGTTTTTTCCTGCCTCAGCTGGGATTTGGAGCCGGCGTAGCAAACAAGAAATCCATACAAACCAGAGGATTATATTTGAACACGTAAAAAAATATGATGCTTTCTTTGCTTTTTGCGGGGACCGAAGAGTCTCAGCCGAGAGAGCAGAGATTGCAATCTCTTCTTCGATTGGAGGATGTTTGTTCATATCCGATCTTTGGCTTTTATGATCTTCGCCAACATTTAATTTCCTCGCTCGAGTGAAAAATTAAATTGAAAGAATCTTTATTTTCTTCGCATATAAGATATAAAAAATAATAAATTATTTGAGGTCAATCAGTTGGCAGCACTGTCGTGTACAGTCCGCCATTTTGTTTGTTCGTTATGCGCCATATTGTTTATTCATGCAACAGTATACATATCTCTCGTTTTACGCGATTTTTACGCAGTTAAACAAAATTTATATTTTCCTCTGACATCGATGAGTTATTCACACAAACGTTAAGCTAATGCCTGAATCTGACATTATAAATTATACTAGAAAGTAATTCGATGTGACATCTTACACTTCAAAACATTGAGTAAGGAATTGATTAACACTGTGTTAAACTCTGATCCAAGTTTCAATGAGACTTGCTAAGTATTTTCCCAAGATATAAGACAATACATACACTTACGAAACATATAATAATAATTAATGCTCACTAAAATATATCAAATGATTTTATATAAATTCAATGCCTTTTTTACGCGATTTTCTAAAATCAGGAATTACTATTTTTCCTTTTATTTTTCATTGTATTTCTTCAGTTATATGCGTATGAATATATTTTGACTCCATATG
>JAGXCT010032986.1:1642-58645 GCA_022495035.1 Philopotamus ludificatus | reverse complement strand
TAACGCTTGGCTACAAAATCACGCCAAAAGGCGTGAACGGCTCATAAAGTGTTTAATACAAATTACGATACACCGTTGACATGAATTCTACATAGTTGAACATCAATCCTAATTATAATAAGAGTATATGCTAAAGAATCATGTAATTTTTGCATAATCAGGCATGTTTCGACTTATTTTTTTAAGCAGTATATGTTCTAGTTTTAAGAACATTTTGAACTAAGTTTATGTCAGTTTTTTTAAAGCGTTAACCCGAATTGAAACAACAGTCATACGGCATTTTAAAAATTAACTAAAAAATCATATTTTTTCTTTTCAAAATTGCAGTGACCTCGCTTTTCTATCATAAAGAAAATCAAGGTTAGCTTCTCGAACGCCATTGAAATTATTAACATTTGGTGATACCATTAAGCCAAAAAAATCTTCTCATTAGATATTTTTTAAATGAAATACAAGACGTGTGCAAAAAAATGGACACATTTCTTGTATTGAGTCAGATTTTTGGTGTTCTCTAGATTTTGTAAGTAGGGAAATTAGTTTTTCTTGCGCTGGCAACCCTTTTTGCACGATGTTTATTTGATTATATATGTGAAAAAATCCAGATAGAGGTCATTTATTTAAGTAAGGGGATGTTTTACATTTTTTTTAATACATTTAAAATTAACGGCGTGTACCTACATTTAATAGCCGCGGTAGCTATTTGGTTAATTAATGCTAAAATATTAAGTACTTAATTAAATGCTTTCACCTCAAACATATTGTTGTCAAGAATTTTTCTTTTAATTCTGTAATATGATTTATTCATATTAAGGAAGGCTGAAATTTGATTTTTTTTATTATATAATTCCTCTAAACACAATAAAATAAAGTTTTCTTAAATTTGGTAAATGCTATTTTAATATAAAATAATTTTCTGCAATTATACGATTGATTAATTGTAATAATGAAATATCAAAATACCGTCTGTATTATCACATAAATGTATTTATTCTGCAAACTGTGTGTAAACGAATGCGTTTATGTGCATATTGCGACACTGAATTAATGTATTTTATTAAATCCATAATAATAATTATATCGTAAAATTTTGTATTATTGATTTTGAATTAGTGGATTAACTTAAAATAATTATGACGTTCTAATTTTCTATGTATTTTTTTTTCAGGTAAGTCATCTCTTATGCATATTGAAGTCATGAAGTTTTCCGGAAGGTAAAATATGTATTTTTTGTTCTCTTCCAAATGTTTGCTTCACCTGACACCGCTCGTGTCTCAGCCGTCACTCGCGTAATCTATCTTAACAGCTGATCTTCATTTTTCGCGTGTTTTATTTTTATGCTGTGAGTGAATAATATTTCCAATCTTGGAAAAATTCGCGTAGGTACCGTATGAATTTTCCAGACAAACACAGAGGTGAGATCGGCAATAAAGCATCCGGGACAGGTAGCCTTGGTAGTTTATATAAAAGATTTGAGATATCACTTAGGACACGTGCAGAAGTAGAAAGATTTATCGTCGATATTAGTCGGAGGGGGAGGGAGAAAAGGAAAAGTAATAGTTTCAGTAACAAATTTACGTGCTCTCGTCCGACCTGGACGTTTCATTTCGTCCCTTTCTCGGATATTCTGATACATTACGCCTCGGGTGACAAAGGACGAATTGCAAAGACGGCGTTCGTCTTTTACTTGACACTGAGATAACGAACGCGTTGACAGTTTATTTGAAATTCTTTTTTAGGCGAATAGCCAGGAAAATTCCCCGGGGACACGTCGGCTGAAGATAAGTCGAGAACGGGATAGGACGAAAAATATATAATTTTTTTACTTGTTAAAAAAATGGCGACGAATCGAACTCTGGACGTAAAAAATGTATGCACGTAGATACCTACAGCAATCGAGGACAAACAGCTCGTGCCTGTTATATTGCGCATGCGCAAACTTATCTCTTTTGATTAATATATAACAGAACCCACACGTCAGACGAATTAATATCCAACGTTACGAAAAATCCTTTCATAACGCGTCGTCTATATTCTTTATGTGACTTTTTCACACGCTGCCGGCGTCATATACTGGATTGATGCGGGCCGGTAGTGGAGTGGGGGGGGGTCTCATCGCTAAGCGCCATGTCGCGCTGCAAATCAGCGCAGTCATACTAGGTCACACCTCTTTAAGAGTCACTTATTTTATTAGTGTTAATATTAATTAGTATTTTAACTCACCTTAATATTTTCTTCTAAACGCATATTTTTTAATAATCTAACTGGACAATAGAGTAACGGTGTATTAATTGTTTGCGACTCCAAAGGGTTTAAAAAAATCATTACTATTTACTTTCGGATTCGGATGTTTTTCCTTCAGTTTCTGATTCAATGTATCTAATTGTCGACAATACACAATGCAGGTTTGGTTTCGCCTGGTTTTACAATCCATAGTGAATAATTCCTCTTATATTCTACTTGAGCTGATTAAATTTCAGGAGATTTCAGGATGTCGTCATCTATATTCGAGGGTCTTTTTGATTTAGAGATGTCCTGCCCGTGACGGTCTTCTCTTTGTCGTTCCAGCGGCAGGGCGCCCTGCCTCTTCCTGAGTGTTGGTCGTATTTTTTGTTCCTCATTTATTTTTAGGACCGACTCGTTTTAGCGTTTAGCGGTCCATGGTATTCAAACGCGTCATTTTTCTTCCTCATGCTCTCTTTAATGGTCCAGGTTTTTCCGCCGTAAATAAAAATTGAGAATACCAGACTCTGGACTAAACGTTTTTTTGTCTTTTTGGATATTTCCTCGTTTTTCCTAATTGTCGATAGCTTTGACATCGCATTTTTAGCCATCCCTATTCGCCTTCTAATTTCTGGCTTACAATTTCCGTAGTTATTCGAGATTTAGAAATTTTTCAACCCTCTACAGATCAGGAAGATTAAGAGATCTGGATAGCTTATTACCTCTGTCGATTATCATCAACTTTATTTAAGTAATATTCATCTCGAGTCCTAGTTTTTTACTTTCGCAGACAACTCATTTGAGCAGATCGGCCATTTCTTCTTCGTTGGTAGCTATCAATGTCGTATCGTCAGCATACCTTAGATTAGATTTTTTGCCCGCTATTTTAAATCCGCCTTCCCAGTGTTCCAGGACTTTTCTCATAATGTACTCTCCATATAAGTTAAATAGGTCTAAACTTCGGACAAGATGTATGATATGTAACGGTGTGCCCATTTCTTTTAACACCTTCCACAAACAATTCCAATTCACCATTAGATAGGATTAGTTTTCAGATTTGATTTGCGTTTAAAAGACTATTGCATTGTGTTCTTATACATAGTTCTAATCAGTGTCAGTCTCCCTGTATTCCCCATTGAAATTAGCGTAGCATAGCACGCATGTTTTATTCATTTTCAAGATGAATCGATCGCAGCAGCCTCGTATGGGCCGGTCAATTGACTCGGGCCGCGCGCGTCTACGTGTTCGGCCAATTTAGAGTGTCGGGGGTGATTTACAACGCCCCCGTGGACGGATTACAGAAATGAATGTGACGCCGGGGGGTTTCCCATTCATTCATTACCGCCCCTAACGGCCGGACGTCAAATTAACTTTGTCAGCCATTGTGCGCCGCGCCCGGCTCGCCCCACAATGGTTGTCGATTCATTTAGATTAGTATTGCGGTGCCGCGACGTATTCGCCCCACCGCTCGGCTGTAAGATTATCGTCTGGCGATGAAGGAGGATCGGAGGAATCGTTAATTCGGGAGCGTCAATGCATCACATCCGGGAAGATGCAGGGGGAGCCCCGTGTGAATAGGGATCAGAGGCTCGAGCTCGAATTTAATTTGTGAAAATTAAATTCTCTTAATTTATTAATAATTTTATAAGGAAAATGCGTTACTCTCTAATAGATTCGGGCTATGATCATTGGCTGATTTGTGCTGTTTTTTGCATCACATTCGATAACTTTCTGACTACACATTTTTCTCAATGTTTTTATATCTATCGTTTGTATTTTTTTGTATGCAGATAAAGGGCAAAATATATTTTGATTGTAATTATCGAAGATCGTCGATATACCCCCCCCCCCATTAATTGGCCATAAGCAGTTAGATAACCGATTGTGTCCATTGTTAACACGGATGTGAAGGATGCGATCGTTGGACTCCTATCCTCCAAGTCACAATACAATATCGCATAAGCTAATTATTTTTTTATTGGGGATTTACAAAAATGTTGATTAAAAGAAGATAATTTTAATAAAAACTGTGATTTTTAGTCCTTAAAATAATGATAGTCGAGTTATTAAGTTGTCTTATTATTTTAATTAATAATTGACTCCTTTTTCCCTTTTTTTTCTTTATAGCAACAAATTGCATTGTTTATCGTTCGGCGAATTATAAGTTTTTAACTTTTTATAAACTCAGGATATTCATGGTATTTCTTCGGTGTTCCTCAATGGTTGTAGTGACAGTGGTTCTCTTTAGTTACGAGATACAGGTTTTACACTTCAAATTGAACGTTTTACAAATCAAATTGGACGTTTTACAAATCGAATTGGACGTTTTGCAAATCAAATTGGACGTTTTACAAATCAAATTGAACGTTTTCAAATCAAATTAGATACCTCATTGTATTTTATAAAAAAGTTGTACATTCATAATACATACATATTATGAATATTTTTACATAAATAAAAGATATGTAGATAGCAATTATTTTATGAATATTCTTTGCAGCGGCTTCGCAGGTAATTTCATATACATGTTCATGAAATATTGTAGCAATTTAAAGAAGTGACAGTTTCAATTGTTCATTTATCGTTTTCTACCCTTGACAGTTTGATGGATCCGCCAACAAATTCCTTGCAGAAAATTTAATTTTTGAAAATACCTCTTCAATAGGATTTATCATTGGTGAATATGGTGGCAAAAAAATGAGTGTGTGACCGGACTGTTCAACAATATCACTCACTTCTTGAGTATGGTGGATGCTTGCATTATCTAAGATCAACCATGCAGCATTTAAATTTATTTTCATTTCATTTACATTCAAACGTCCAATTTGATTTGTAAAACGTCCAATTTGATTTGAAAACGTCCAATTTGATTTGCAAAACGTCCAATTTGATTTGTAAAACGTCCAATTTGATTTGTAAAACGTCCAATTTGAAGTGTAAAACCAGTATTTGTTTTAAAAAAAAAATTGACCCTAAAACAATGATGACAGTGGAGATGAAAAATAATCAGTAGCGCTATATTATACTTTATGAGTTAGTTAAGCTGCTTTATAATTGCAGTTAAAAACTATTGTATTGCAGTCCGTAGGGATGCAGTTAAACTAAGAAAGCTTCAAATGTAGTTAAAAAAATCGATCTTCTAAGGTTTGGTGGTCGAGGGATTGAAATGGTGATGTTAGGGTCGGTGTCGAATCAGATAAACATGGAACAGCGCATTTCAATATGCCAATCTTTTATGATATTAGATAATAGAATGAATCGTGTTGTCATTGGAATTGTGAAGTGGGTTATTTACGTCAACACAAAACCCAAGAGACAGTGCAGTTGAGCACCAATCAACCCTCAACTCTTGCCCCAAGAACAGAATTACACCCTAAGACGGTAATGTTATGCATTTGGCGGGATATAAAGGGCGTAATTTATTATGAACTGTTGGATTATGGGCAGGCAATTACGACAGACACGTATTGTGCTCAGCTAAGGTGCTTGAATAGACTATGACTTTCCTTAGCCTTTATAAATCGAAGAAAGATAATTTCGAATAATAAAAAAAATTAACAAATACAAAATGATAGAATAAGATGAGAATAGATTCTATTTTATGATTTTTTAAACCCGAAGAATAACAAAAAACGCAAAGACATATTTGTTAACGATCTAATATAATAATACTTTGACAAGGTTTTCCATCATTCCAATAATTTTTGATAGATGTTTATTGTTAGACTGTTAATTCTCATCCAGACATTTCAAAACAGTCGTTTTCCATTATTCCATATGTTCATAAACCGAACGAAATTGATCACTTCTTTTAGCTCAACCCGTTCCCTCGTCTGCATCGTGGTTTTTATTGGGTAGTTTTTATACAGCATATTAGAGATAATCCTCATATTATATTGTATTCCAATAAACCTCGATATAACGGACTAATGCAGGTGAGGGTATCCATTAATGCTGAAAATACGTGATATTAATAAGTTCGTTTAATGAAATATGAAAAAGCGTAATATATACGTAAAAAGAAATTATTTTCAGATGATAAATGTGTTCAGTCACATCCTGTGGCTTCACTCTAATGTTTGATGTCGAGGCGCTTGCTTTTGTTAATCCTGTTTCAATTTTCATAAATCTGAAATTCATATCGACGGTTCAATGGTATTATCAAATCTTTTTGATTGTTTATTCCATAAGCCGTTCATACACATCCTTCAGGATTATTTATTATTATGAAAAATATATTCCATTCCAATATACATATATCATTTTACCAATGAACATCTTTTTTTATATTCGTAAAATAAAATAAATTTATTTATTTAAAGACAATCCATGGTTGGCATTACATAGCGATCCAATTCGAAAAATAAATTATGCTGTTTGTCATTTATAAATAAAACGAATAATAATGATCCTAAATTGTTACCCTGTGGGATGGGATTCCCGAAGTTGCATCGTAGGCACATGGCCTTGGGAAAAAAATCGTACGGGACTGACCAAGAATCCAAAATGATCTAATTTAGTAATAAGTCTAGTGTGATCGACTTCGTTAAAAGTATCAAAGTCGTTATAGATTACATCGACCTGAACCCGCTTATCACATGGGAGTAGAAAAGGGTTAACAATTATTCCCAAATAAGGCAATATTTTCCTATTCTCTCAATAAGCTATACTCAATCAATCAACTCTATTAATTTTAGTGTTTATTTTTAATTAAATTTGCCAAATATTTACATAATCAAACACCAATTATTAAAACCAAATAGTGAACGTATCACATTTTATGATTTATGTGGTTTCAACGTTGGTTTTCCATTAATTTCCACGAATTTTTCGCTTGTGCAAATAAAAGCGCGGCTCTGTGTTTAACCGCGTATTGGCACTGCAGCGTTCTCGATGGCCACGGCCAGGTTTACCTTTAATTATGCGATATTTCAAAACCGTCCTCCTCGGCGCAGTCACACGGTGCAGCTAGCTGCAACGCCAGCCGCAATGCACTAATTGCCGACCGAATTTTGCGCTCGGCACGTGTTGATTTTTGCACTTTGCACGTGCTCATATTTGCCCCATTTGGGCGGCCGGATCCAGGGCCGGATTCTGCGAAAAAAATCGTGATACACATTCGCGCCCAGGGGAAATACCGCGACGATATTACGCAAACATCGGGACTGATTGCATTTCACCCGTGGGATTTTCGTATCTAAAATGCGTTATGAATTGTGTACGATATATTTTTTTTAATCTTTTTCGTATTTTTCAATCGAGTCTATTGTGCGAGGAGCTGTTTTAATTAACGTTTCACCGGTGAGCGCACGAATGAGTGTATGTAGACCGTAAACTGAAACAATGTTGCGGGACCCCTGCTGACTGAACCACATAGTGAGAGAACATTTAGCCAACTTTATTTCAATTACTTAGCGTAAGTAGAAAATATGCTTTTTTAGTTGTACACTTATTTATTTTAGCAGACGCCTTATATATATAATAATTTTCTACGCCGTTGCATAATTTATTTATATATTTTTGACCATGATATATCGTTATTTTTTCAAATTAACGAGAAATCGTAGGAGCTATAGAATTAAACATAATATGTACACCTGATTCTCACTATACCCGGAAAGGTATCATGCTATTATTAACTGATCCGTCACGGCGGCTCGAAACCAACGGCGTCGCTCGATGGGGTCTATTTACTATGGAAAATAGACCCCAAGCATTTCATGATATATATATTCATGATGCCTTCTTTCTAGGGGACCCCTCTCTGAGGAGGTCTTTCCCATGACGAAAGGATTGCTATTGCGCGACAGGGCTAATAATCACTTGCGACCGGCTACTTGAAACTCGTTTTGGGCAGATGTGCATGTGTATGCCTGTGTATATCTACATAGGCGTGTGTGTGTGGTCGCTCGCTACTTGTCACTCGCGACTCGTTAAAAGCAGATAACGCCTTAGAGAAGAGAACAAACGAATACCGAGGCAAACCCCCTCCTACTTGTCTAGACACAGTCGAGAGGGTAAAATCCTATACCAACATGGTAGAAGATGTACGTTGGACGTTGCCAGCAATGGCCAAGAGAGGGAAACTCTTTATAAAAAACCGCATACCAAGACGGCTCGGGTCCCCGCGGTATGGACACAAAAAGGGAGCCCTTACGTCACGTGTGAGACTCAGGTTCCTTTGGCCTCAACTACCATGCGAGAGTCTGGTAAGGTCCATGCCCTCAGCAAGTGACTGGCAAATGATGATGATATAATAAAAGTATGAAAAACGTCGTAAAAATACCGACAAACAGAGACAGTGCGGGGCTGATCATAGCTCGTAGTCGATAGTGATTGGGAAGTGTCCCCATGTGGATCCGCAGGGTCTCCTTTTTTCTCCCTGCATGTGTCCCAAACAGTGACAGCCACAACCTGGGTCCGTAGGGTCTCTTATTTGCGTTGTCTGGTTTATTTTATGGTGTAGCGCGACTGTCAATTGTTAATGAAAAAAATGTGTCAGTGAGGATTGTCATGGGGAAGACAAGAGGAAATATCCAGAATCGTCATGGCGGGATCCGTACATTTTACCGGAGAAAAATGCGGAAACGTGCTAACGTTACGACTGCTGGAGGCAGAGAGCCAAGAGTTGGCCGCCTATGCCTTGGCATAGTGGCGCTACTGATCATCAATGATGCCACTAGATCCTGCTAGGGGCTTAAATTCAAATTAAAACGCGGGAAATCATCTCGCGGTGGAATAACTGCTACAATATTGACGAAATCCCTATCAATATCTTGACATTTTTTTTAAAATTGAACTTTCTAAGAATAAAAATAGTTATTCACGATATGCTTCATAATTTGGTCGATATTTTGAACGTTTTTACATGCACTTCGCATATCGTACCGGATGCGAGCGAGAAAAAACATCGCGCCCGTCCCGAAACAGAACGAATATTGTTGTTTTTTTTGCAATTGCGGACAATGTAGATCAATGATTACTTATACTATCTATTTTTTAGACAAATACAAAAAGTTTGCGACATGTAGGATTTATATTAAAAGAGTTATTCTAAAAAAAAATCAAAAACTTGAGGTCTCAAATTGACCCCATCGGCACGGCTAGGTTAAATTGGACGTGGTATATAGAGACTTGCCGTGTTAAAAAATATTTGGTGGCTATAATTTTTATGGAATTTAAATTTCTTTATTTAATTTGATATTACTTCGACATACAGTCATTCCTAGACTTTACGTTTTGCCAACTTGAACGTAAGTCGAATAGTCGAATTTCATACAAAAAATATTTTCTTTATTTTATTTATTTGAATACAATGGATAGACAGCATAACAGCAATATTCTATACCGTCATTCACCCAAGATTCGATAAAGATTCAAGAGATGCAAAGGGATTGAGTCTTATATTAAACTAATATTCCCCCCAGTGTCAAACCACGACACTGGTTAATTTTAATATTATTTCAGTTGGAATAAAATTGTTATTATGAGTTTATAAATATTTATTCAACGAAGGTTATATGGCAATAATTTATTAATTCCAACGCCATACATAAATATTTTAAAAATCTCTTTTAAAAAAGGTCTTTTCCTCTTACATCATTTTCCAAAAATTGAATTACATTTTCATTGTCATTTCCTCATATCTTACAAAATTCCTCATATCATATATTTCCTCATATCTTACAAAATTCATATTGTTGACCTGTTCTACTCCGTGGGCCAGACGTATTGGCCCAAAAGATTTTTTAACAAACAACTTAAACCAATTCTTTTATTTAATCTAAAAAAATGACGTTTTTGAACGGATATCAGACCAAAACTATAGATGCATCTTATTCATTTCCCCATTGAATATCTTTTTTATTGAATTTGTAAAAAAATAATAATGAGAGTAGCTCATAGATTCGACTAAAACGTTATTAAATTATATATCATAGAATCGAAATCGTGTAAAATTCACGTCAATCCGAAAATATTATATTTAACAGCCTTTTCAATTTGAAAATAATTCATTGTTTCAAGTGACTTTTTCACAATGAAAATATATTAAAAAATAAAACATTAACGCGGATTAAAGAATTTCAAAACTTCTAGAAATTATAATGAGAAAGAGCTCGGTTGCTTCGAAAGTATTAAATAAAAGTACATAATTATGCAACTTATTACCGAGAGAATAGTTTGAAAGTGAACGCCCATCATTTAAAAAATAAAATAAAGAGTTATACTCATAATGTATTATAATGACCTCACTAAACCAAATAACCCATGAAACAGTGTCTTGCTACAAGCGACACGAACTCGATTGTGTCTATAGATTGTGTCGCTTTACGAGAATCAAGCATAATATTAATCAGGCGATATTTTTAATGCTTAATTTTATGCGGCCACTATTTCAGAATTAGAGCCGATAACACGAGCCATCAATTGCGAGCCTTGTCGTCGTCGTCGGCGTCGGCGGCGTCTGTCCCCACGTCGGTCGTCTGCTCGCCGGCCCGGTCCGCACAATATTTCTCACTTATATTAATGGACTGTCGCTGGGTTATTAATGGCGCTCGCGAGCCACATTTGCGAAAGGTGTGGCTGCACTTTGCATATTTGCGTCGCCGACCGCACAGTTCTTTGAACTTCCCGTGAGTTCAAAATCATCGTCTTATTTTGGATACTTTCATGAGATGGCCGCGGATCCCTATAAAACGTGACTGAGGTACATCCTGTTAGGCGCCAGATTAGGTAATCCGAAGAGTGACCCGAGTCGTAAATGAGCTGTTACATAGTAGCATACCATTGAAGACTCCGGCAGATAAAATTTATGGCTCGGAGAGTTATTAAGTTTTATAACCCGCGCTTAATCTGAAAATTGTGACTCGAACACTGTAATCATTGTTGTATTGCTGATTTACCCAGCGCGATATGATTTTTAATGCTTATTTAGATTTACGACACATTGAATAATTAATTATACCCCTGGCAAAGTACGGAATAACTTCTCTAGTTATTTCGGATGAATGCTTTAAGATTTTCATAGAAATATGCTTTAGAAGTATTTTTATTTTCCTATTATATATGTAAATTTATTAATTAGACTTCGATGGATGATGACATAACAGAAAGATACCATTCATCCATAAAAATATTTGATAAAGTTTCGATAAGTATTCTAAAGACTCACACTAATATTCCCCCCCAGTGTCAAACCACGACACTGGTTAATTTTAATATGATTTTCAGTTGGATTGAAATTTATATGGAAAACGTAGATTAATTAGAGTAGTAGTGGCCAACCTTTTACATATCATTCGTCATTTTTTTTTACACACGAGTGCAGATACGCTATACATTGTTTAAACTAATCATGCCAGAAGCACATTGATCTAAAAAAAAGTGATTTTTCATCATTTTTAATAATGAATTTGTTTTTAAATCAATAAGTTTTATTTGTATATTACTAGGCATCCCAACCATATATTGTACATTAATTAAAAATGGGTTTATAAATGCGAGTATATATAAAAAAATAACTTTTGTTTTCTTAAATAACACGCTGAAATGACATCTGCTATATCTAAGATATTTGGTCCGATTTTTTTCATCCAAAGCAAATTCACTAAATTATTTCGATTGTGAAAATTGACTTAAACCCTGATTTTATAACTGAAATATGAACAGTTTTAATTTCATTTTGGATGAATGCTATTTACTATGCCAGGAAATATTTTAATCATGCCTTGTAGTTTCGAATTTAGATTGAGATGGATCATAACATCACTAGAAATGCCAAATCGAATAACCATTTGTTTTCTAATAATGAGGTACTTTTACCATGTTCTAAAAAGTCCTCTAGAAAGCTAACGCGCCTCACAACAAATTTACCATATTCCAAATCCAACATCTCACAATATTCTCTGAATTATCGTATATTTAATGCTCTTGCCCTAATTTTATTAACAAATTTCACAACCGGTAACATAAAATACTGTTTATTTGATTTTTTTACACACTAAAGTTGTAGTGACATTGGCTTTACATAACATTGACGGCAATACATCAGTGCAGACACTGATGTGTTTACTATAATCTAATTTCTGATTTTCTACTGTTTTATTTTTAAAATATGTCTAATCCTCTTGTTTTATCATGCGATGACTCCATACTGGCAAGTTAAAATGCCCCAGTTGTAATCTTCCTTTGCACCATAAGTTGGCCATCCCTGAAATTGAGGGAAAACGAGTATTCAAAAATATTATTAGTATTAAAAATAAAAATTTAAAGGAAGATCACACAAATGTATCAAAATGATGTTTTTTTAACATAGAGCTCTTAGATTTCTTTTTGTGTGTCTTCAATGCTAAGAAAATATCATTAAAGCTTTTCAATATACCCCAGTGAATCTCCTTTTGTTGGGATTGGATGGATCGAGTTTAGCTCTTATTCATCGTAGAGTTGTCAATGCATTGAGTAATGCGTAATGCATTGCATATAAAATAGACATAGGGATTTATTTAAGATCCCAAGTCCCATTGTTGCAGTTCACCAGTAGAGTTTGGAAGGAAAAACTGCTTATTATATATTCTTTAGTATTATGTTTGTTGAAGAGCAGTATAACTATCTAAAATATTTTTTGGTTAATGATTTGTTTTTTAAACTATCTATGCTTTTTTAAAAACTATCCATGCTGTTTTAAAAAAATACTTCGCATCATCGCATTAATTAAATCTATTTTATTGTAATTTTAAATATTTCAGACGTAGACGTCTGTATAAATGTTATGCAAATATGTAGCGGGAAAACGTTAATTCCGGGCACATAAAAACGGAAGTTAACTGTATTCAACTGAAAATAATATTATATTATCATTCTAGATTGCAACTAAAACAGTGATAATATTCAAATACTTTTCCCGACGCTCCCCTTGAGGCACTTTATCCCTCAACTTCATACACCTAAAGTTGTTAATGCATAATTCAAGTCATACATAATTTCATTTAAACATGTTTATTCGAAAAGACCCAAGATTCCATTTTTGCGCGTTAATTTAATTCCAGAGTTAGCCGTGTAAAAAAATACATTAGTCACATAAACACGCGAGATAGGATCTACTATCTCAAATTAATGCATATCTTCTTAAATTAAAAAATGATTTTTTTAATATTTAATAATCAAAACATGTAATTTTTAAAATCTTATATTTAAAGATGTACGTATACTTACATGTGAATTATAATTTTAATAGAAAATATTTTTAATTAAAGCGTTTTACCCCTTTTGCGGCGCTCTATTCATATAATCTCGCAAAGCGCGATCTTTTCAGCAGTTCCGTTTCAGAATATTTTAGTAGAATCTTTTGAACAATAATCCATAAACGAATGATCCCTGTTTCAAAACGTGAACCCGTCACTTGCACCGCAGATCCGCGCTCGCATTCATCCCACGCGGTCGTTATTGCGACGCCCTTTCAGCTGAACATCGCTCCCTGCATGAAATAAAAGCGCGGGGAGCTCATGTGGGCTCCTTGCGACACTGACATGTTTACGATGACACAAATTTCATTCACCAAACACGGCAATGCGGCATTTGCTTATCGCGTTGGAAAAACTTTCTGACGCCCCTCGTCGCCGTCGCGACGCCCTTTCGCCGTTAAAGCGTCAAAGAGCCCTCGAGCGCCGCGAGAGCATCATCAGGTCACTCCTTTGCCAACTTTTATACGGGCCCTTCGCCATGTTCACACATTAGGGCCGCCGCCGACCTCGCGGATAAACACACTCGAATATTTATATGCAAGACACGTAAATTTTATTGCGAAACTTTATGGCGGGACACGCTCCACTAAAATGTACAAAAACGGACGCTGTATCCGAAAATTGCATTAAACATATTGCCTTAATAGTTCAACGGCACGTTGCGTTACTCGCCCCTAAATTTTAAATATGGAGACTACATATCACTGTCATAAATTGGACGTGTGTGCTTTTAATTAAAAACTGTCGGCCACTTCATAAACTGAACGAAATTATTCCCGCACTATGGTACGGCCATTGCAATATTGCGTCCCGCCATTTTATTGGGCGATGATGGACGAGGCGATCAATCGGATCCTGGTCCATAAATATGGACGCTCAGCGTGCATAAATCCTGATTAAATTCGATCACCAGCTCTGTGATGAATCAGCGCAGCGAGTCTGTGTGATTAGTCGGATTACTAATTCACGTATTCCGGGAATTGATGATATATGCCTCAAAAATAGAGTGGAATATGTCATATCATATTCAGATGTAATAGAACGCACGATTTGTTTTACTAATTCATAAAATTGGGTATTTATATAGAATTAAGCTTGAAATTTTTAGCACACAATCAACATGAAATGCGTTTATGTGTGGTTATATGGGATTACACACAGTTTCTTAGAGTGGGCGCTGGGGATTTAGGAGCAGGGGGCGGGTTTCTATATTTGAAGATAAATATTTTTGCGAAATTCAAAGACACGGCTACACTAACAATCCATTATTAAGCGTAATAGAGTTTTCTCGATGGAATTTGAATAAAATATATATTAGAAATGGAAAAAAAAAATCAATAACCATTGTTTGCAATGGAATAAAATTAGATTTATGTTTTTATTATTATGGCATTACTTAGCTTTATAACGTACATTCATAATAAAAAAAATGGTATGCGTGGTCGTCACGTGCGTCACTGGAAATTGGCAAGAAATGAAAATGCAGGAATCTAAATTTTCAATAAAAAATACGTAGATTTATTAGTTTTCTTTGAGATTTTTTTTAACCCTCTGAATTCTAATGTCCATCTATATTGGACATCGGTTTTTCACTGGCCGGTTTATTCTTCACTAACACTAGATATTTTTTGTTCTAATTATTGTAAAAATATTTTAGAGCTGTTTTAGTATTTTTTTTATTAACTGTAGGATCAAATAAATGTTCTAGAGCAGCTGATACCAAATTTTAGGACTTCGCGGACCAACAAATGCATAATTTTAAATCGCGCAGACCATCAATAGGATTTTTTAGTGTTAACCGCTTAGACGCCACGGCGTGCAGGCACGCGAAACCGGCTAACCAACAGCGTCACGGCAAACGCTACTACGAATTTATTTATGAATAAATATAATATTTTTAAATGAAAATTAATGCAGAGACATCTTTAGAAGGCAATGTGATTGTTAGAATGTCGATATGTTTAGCCTTTTCATTTTATTTGAAGTTTATACGGCTCACGGTAAAAATCCATATAATTGGCTTGGCGATTAAAGGGTTAAATAAACTTTAAATAAAAGAGAATAAATAGAGATCAAAGAAGTGATCAAGAAATACATAAATACACCTAGTTATTTACTAAACTTGTAACCAAATTATGAGAGCTTTATTAAAAAACAAAAATCTGAAAAAGGATATAAGTTTTAATATTTATTATAATTAAACCTTTAAATAAACCAAGAAAAGGAGCCGTACAGCGACAATATTTTAGTTTTCAACAAATTTACACACGTTTAAGAAAAGCCACGCAAGGATAAATGTTTGACAGAGAATTTTTAAAAAACCAACCTTGCTTAACATATTCGCAGGTGAAAAACGCGAAAATATTGAAATAAAAATAGAACAATTTTTAATATTCTTGACTAGATTCGTCAGATTTTACAAGTAGCTCGCAAGCCAGACTAAAATCACTAGTTCAAATTTTGCATTTACATTGCCTCTTCATAAAAAAAATGGGATCCCTCCGAGGATCTCGATTCCTGGAAAATATGTAATGTTTTGATTTCTTAACTAAATGGCATCTTTTAGAGTCCATACTCGACTCGGTAGAGAACTTTACATAAATTAAGCCGTAAAATTTCAGTATGATAAGGGATACCTTCCATCTCATATTCAATAGCTGAAGCTCTGAAATATTAACTTCGGAACGTTCTAAAGAAAACTGAAATAGTTTGATAATTCTTTGTATTAAAATAAACTGACAAACGGACGCACCAAAAATCACTGATACGACATAAATTTAATTCTAAAAAATAATTTTGGACCACAAGCTTCCCATGATAATAAATATAAAAGCTTTGACCGATAGAATTTATTTTCGAATCCCTAATATTTTATAATTTAATAAATGTTCTTTCCACACTAGCAACTGTTTGGCTAAATGTTTTTTAACACTAGAAAAAAATTATATGCGATTATTTAGAAATCTCATTTATTTGTACCAATTATTATTTGAATAAACTTTTTAGAATACAAATTAATTAAAATGACATCTAAGTGTCTTACTATTTAAAGGCAACAGTAACCAACTAGTAGAAAATGAATTTTTATTTAGGCATTATATTATTTTAGTATCCTAAGCAAGGTTATCTGAAAAAACTGATATATTTGGGAAAAACCGCGAAACGGTACAATTATGATGTTCGAAGGAATAATAATAACATTACCTAAAAAATAATGAGCATTTAATCTTTAAACAAATGATTATCATTTAATCTATGAAAAAAAAATGCAAATAATATCCACATTTCTCTGCGGACCACCACTTTGGCGACCGCTGTTCTAGAGAAGATAAAATCATATTCCTACAATTGAACTGTTTCCTGAAATGCAAAAATTATACCTGAAAATCAGCCTGAATATTGGACATGAATATACCGAAACTAGATTTTTTTAATCTTTTTGTTTGACACATTGACCATTTTCTTATTTACCGGTCAATTGCAGAACTTGAGCAAAGTATATTAATTTGGTTCGTCGATAACGTCAATAACACTGTCAGCGCCATTTCAAAGAAATGCCTCAATGGTTTCAGTGGCTGTAACAATATTATTTCAGTGAATCCGATGTTTGTACGCGAAACATACTGAAAAGCATTTATTTATCCGAGTATTATTTTTAACGTTTTAGCGGCGTATGATGAATATATAATTAAATCGCTCTTTTTCTAATCTTATTTGTATTGAAGTACTATATTTATCTCGTGATGTTTTTTCCGGCCCTGAATTAATTTATCCGGCTTCGTCCAGCATTGCTGGGTTAAGTTACCACAACTCAACATATACATTGTCTTTTATACGCCGCAAAATATTTTTTTTATGAACATCTGCGGCTTTTGTGATGTCTGTCCAAGTCTTACCCGATCTCTTTTCAAACATTTACAAGGGTCTGTTTTATTTATACTGTAGATACTGCGAAAATATTTTTTTCCCCTTTTAAATAAGAAAAATATGCATCAAAGTTTATGTATTTTTGATGCGAGCGCTTTGCTTTCTCATCACATCTCGCGTTTCAATCCGGCGTATGTCTGAATTGAATGTTTGTTCCAGCAACTAACCGTGGCAGGTGTAGTGGAACTTAAGCCACCGCCTCCTCCTCCGTCGCCGAGGGACGTCGCCGGCGCGTGACCAGAATTGAAGACGCCAGTTACCCTCGACTAATTTCGTCTCCTCCGCTCCGTCCGCCGTCCGAAAAACAAACTGAAAAGAAAGTGCGATTTGCCGAACGAACAGCTGATTGCCGAAAGTTTAAGTGTGCGTTCGCGTGCAATTTGCCGGAGGTTTTGTCGATAGCGAGACGCACCGGATAGTGCGTGGTGGCCGTGTGTGTGCGAGGCCGCGCCAGTGTGCGTGCTCTCGGCGATTTTCAGCTTTTCTTCAGCGCGCATGCGCCCCACGTGCCCGGAATCCGAACCGAATCCGATGCCGCCCGATCCGTGTCGATTAAAGACTCAGGGATGTGCCAACGCCACAGCATTTCTCACTCTATTAATCTGAAACGAATCATACATTTTCTAATACACTAATATCCTTCAGTATTTTTTATGTTGATTCACTTTAGATTTTTTTTATCTTCTGGGATGTAATTTTTAAGTAAAGTGTTAAGCTTCTTTTGTTTAGTGATTCCATCTTAATCTCCTCAATGTTGACAAAACGTCATACTTGCAAGTTTTTCATCATTCAAAATAGGAAGAAATGCTATTGCAAAAAAATCTTTTTAGTTTTTCCATTTTTTCATGAATAAAAAAAGCCTAAAATATTGAATAAGGTAATTTAAAATATAAGAATTGAAAAATGTCTGATATATTGATTTCTTTCAATTTACAAATAAAATTAAAAAAAAAAGCTCACCCCAAATTTTGTATGCTCTTAGTCTTAAATAGGACGAGTTGTTCCTATTTCAGCGCTATATGAGGGTTGACTGCATTAAAGCGATATGTCTCTTGGGATTTCAGATTATATTGCACTGCAGTCGATTATTAACACATTGCCTACGGGGGACGTGGATTCCACGTCAAAAGCGTATTTGTGTATGTCCGGGGCGTGCATAACACACGCTAGCCTACAAAATCAATTATGCCCGTTCCCAAAATGTTTAATGACTCCTGCTTTCGGATTTTTTTTCATCAACTATCCAGCAAATTTTGAAGTTCAAGTAATTAAATTTTCGGCTCTATATTTTGATTATGAAATTACAGCGCAAATTTGACCGCGATTCGCCCCGTTGGCAATGTGTTAAGAATAAAATAACTTCAGGTTGATTTTTTATTCATTTGGATCCCTAAATTCTCGTCGATTGTATAATTCATTTTCAATGAGCTTAAATTACATATCCACCTTTATTTAAAATTATATTCGATTTAAATTGCGTAATTGTACACTTTTTCAGACCTAAGTTTTTTCCACTTGAAATAGTAAAATTCTGTCAACTGTTTAAAAAATATACCTAAAGATTGATCTTAAATAGCAATGTGAAACTTACAATGGGTTCGGCGCACTAGATCTTCCGGCGCCTGTGTGCACCGCACAATTTGGGCATATGGACGGCGCGCCCCTGACAGTAATGTAAAGTAATTGATTTTTTTTATAAATTATATATCGAAATCGTTCGCTGGATTTACGACATCATGGAGAAATTTCCATAAAATATAATTTCGTTTTAGTTCAACATTGACAGTTCTAAATGAATAAAAAAATGTGCACTATAGCATGAGTCTGTAGGGATTGACGCCTGTCGTAAACCCAAATATATTACGCCCCTAAGAAATTGATCGTTCAGCCAAATTTTACCGCATTTCTCTGACTTTAAATATATATCGTATTTAGCAGTGTTCAGAAAAATATACTATTCTAAGCGTCCCGAATATTAGATATCGTTATTATTTGCATATTTAAATTAAGTATAAATATTCGGATTTTTTAATATAAAGATATCGCGAGTAACTTCATCGGGGGCGTTTATTCGCATTTTCTTTTCGCGAAACTTTTCCAGCCCTGACAATCGCGAGCAACTTCGCGCTTATAAGGCTTTCCATACTATTCGCATCAATACAGACGAGCCTGATCTTGTAACACTGACACATATACCGGCAAAATTGTGCAGGGCGGCCCAAAACATGCGACCACATAAATTTTCGGCGATTCGATTCTGAAAAATTGTGTTTTTCATCTATATATACGGTAAAATTAATTATTTACGGGCGATCGCGCGTTGGGATTAATGTCTAAATTTTATGCGACATTCAGCTTGCGATAATCGCTTGCGGCACGTCGCGTGTCGCTCGCGGTTTAAATTTTTTTCCGCTACTTTAGCGAACGAAATTTTCCGCAATTTTCCGGGCGTCATTTCTGTGCAGGGGTGTAGCGCACGCACACTGGCGCCGGCGGCGCGGGGGCGAGCCGTGGACCGAAGGCAGCCCCGCAGTAACAGCCCGCCCTCGCCCCGGCCAGGTCGCGGCCCAGCCGAGCGCCCCCCTCGGCGCTCCAGCCCTGCCCGAGCACTGTCAGCACAGCACAGCACAGCACCCCGCCTCGCCCCCATCGACGCCCGCCCATAACCTCAAACCTGCCGTCTACACCCACTTTTCGTCATCTGTTGCCTCGTGCGAGTGTGACGCGACCTTGAAATCGACATTTTTTTTATTATTATCGCGTCGAATGAGGATTCGAAAAACCGATCGCGTCGGAAAATATCGAGATGTGTTATTTTATAATCGAAAGTAATAAATCATGCTATACGCTACGCAAATATAAAGCAATTTTTTTGTGTTTCAGTGAAAGTCGTGTCATTTCAAGGACGACCGGCTTTCAATTAAGCCCTTAAGAGGTGGTGGTTTTTTTTTACGAAAAAATTCGCGTTTCACTGTCGATACAATATTGAACAACTAATTCTATGAAGATTGAAGTATTTTTCTTTAGCAAATATTAACGCCCTCGAATGAGAATTTATTTATTCTTATAATAATTAATTAATTAAATTTCTGTTTAGGCGAATTTGTCATTCTCCAATGTATCGCGGCGGTATTAATAACTAAACGCGATAAGATTAGCCTCCAGCGGGTAAACATAGTTTTTTTTACAAATTTTTAACGCGTCGAACGCCCGGCTCGCATGCCGTCGATCATTTTTTCTACCCGATCGCACGCAAGAAGTGTCGGCTAAATTTTTCACTGTCGACAATTTTTTAGGCACAATTTTCACGCCCCGATATTTACGAACCGATAACAAAATATAACCGATGCGGCCTCAATTATGCGCGCAATCAATTTCCAAGCTAGCCTTTGCAGAAATTGTGTATACAACAGTGAAATCCCGTTTTCAAGTTTTTGAAGCGACGATAAAAGTAAAAAAAATAATATTTTGATACATATTTTTATTTTGGCTTACAGCTCTTTCGATCTTTTAAATCGATAGGCCTCATAGCATCTTTGTTGGAATCGGATGGATCAAGTTAACCTCTTTTTCACCAGATAATTCTTCTTCGGATAAGTTTTACGTGAATGTGACTGTCACTATATTATCGATATCTATAACGTTAATGTCCATGCAATTTTGTAATATTGGGAATTTGTTCCCAGCCATCAATAGCATTGTTGCTGTAATATCTTCTACTAGTGTTTCTGGTCCGGCTCTCCCGAGGCTCTTATCGTTAGTATCTTATATTTCATCTTTTTGTTCCTTAACGATTCAAGCTTTCGAAACCATTTTTTGATCGTTATTTCTTCAATTTCATGATCCATCCATGATATGATGCCTGTGTAATAAATTGCATCCAAAATATATACCTTAATTTTTTTAGGATCTTCTCGTCCTTCCAATTTTAATAATAATATTTATACCAGATTTTTGCGGTAGTAATGTTTAAAAGCACAGATTATTCCCGAGTCTAATGGCTGCAGATTCACTAATACAGTTTGGAGGAATTAATGCTAATTTTATATTTCTATATTAAATTTGATGAACGAGCAAAGCATCTAGGAATTATATATTTTTTCTTTTCTTAGCTCCCACCAAAACATCTGAAGTTATAATTAATTTTATATTCAATGCAAATATTTTAAATCGATCAATTAAACATGTTTATATTTTTTTAAACGTAAAAGCGGATACTAGCAGATAAAGCGGGGGTTTCACTGTATATATTGTTATATCTGCCGTTTACTATTTACTCGATCGTAATTTTCGGCAGTAATTATGAGGGCGGTTCGTCGCCATTATCTCCTGCACCTGTGTCGGCAGGAAGCTACCCTTCCTGCCTTTAAATTCTGCAGTCGCGAATCGCTAACGTTACCCGGGGAATGTCTTATCGTTAACGTTTCCCGGTTACACACATACGTCCGCCGCGTTTGCTCGGATCGCGAACGCCTCCGAATTAAATTCGATTTGAATTTTTATTATTTTCCGAGCCCATAAATTCGGTCCGCCCCAATTTTTTACGAAATTGTTTTTTAAATATCCGCTGGCGTGTCGACGCCGACGCGTTTTCGATTCGCTAACGATCCGCGACTGCATTGTATCGCATCGAATTTTTTTAGAAATCCACGAACCGGTAATATTCCCGCGTCCGATTCCTCGTCCGTCGACGACTCAATTATCGCATTTTCCGCGTATTTTCCGGGGCAGGCCCGCGACCCGGCGTCGGATCCGATCGCGGCCGTTAGAATAAGAGACGCGTTTAGTTATCTCGTAAAAATAGTTCCCCCATAATCTTTTATGTCGTCCCAGTCTTCTAGTAAATCTCTGAATTTAACGTTTTTTATTGCACAACGGGGAGACTGGGGCTTTTGTAGCGTAAGTGATTCACGACTTTTTCTTCTTTTTGCCGAATATAATATTTTTATTTTTGATATAAGGGAGTCAATGGGGTATTGTGCTTCGTGCATACGTATACCGTGCACATTGAGAGATAAGGCCACGACTAATTCGGCCTGTAAATTCTGATTTTATTCAATATTCCTTATCTCGCTGCCATTAAGAAAAATAAAGTGGCAACATAACGGTTAAATTACATTTTATTCACATGTTTATCGCAATGTTTTAAGTGACCAACATACAAAAACCCGTATACATATTTCTAAAATTTTACGTATTTACTTTAATAGCTATATTCAGCCTAATTAAATCTTATCTAAAGAAACTCGCAATAGTCCGAACTTTCTTTCTATACGATATAATGTGGATAAAAAACAATGAGCTAATATTTCAAAATCTACTCTTGATACCGTGTGAAAATTAACACTTGGAAATGGCTGAAAATGAGTCATTAATTAATTTTGCAAAAGCGGGCGACGAGAATTTTCGTCATTAGACATTGGTCGCAATTTTAATATAATATACATTGTTTGAATGCTTAGAAGCAGTTGTGTAAAATTTAATATTGAATGCTAAACCAATTTTCCGGGATTCTGATTCTGCATATTTTCACCCTAAGTTTGATAGGTATTAAAGTACACCAATCCCTCGATTTACGCGGTAGATACGTTAAATGCAAATGTAAACGCGTAAATCGAGACTTTAAGTTCATACAAAAATGATAGATAGGTTCCAGAAAAATAAAAATCCGCGTAAATCAAGACTTCGAGTTCATATAAAATAAGGGGATAGGTTCCAGAAAACCACGTAAAACGAGGCATAAAAATACAATTTTATTGAGAAATAGATTTAATAAATCGACATTTAAATTTTATAACATCTCTAACGTATGAGGTATATTTAGAACTGATCAGGGATCCGGAGGTGACACTTCTTCTAACAGTTATTTCGTTTTTTTAATTGTACAAACAGTAGATTCATTCAGTTTATAAGTTTTTGCAAGAGATGCGAAACTTACAACAATATTTGACGTACTGCCCGCGCAATGGAGGGGGTTACAGGCGTCTGGTCGTTGGAGTAATCTGATGCAATATATGCATTTGAGTGACACTTGCTACAAAATATGTTTGATTTCTTAAAAAAATATTGTTTTTTCTGACCGCGTAAAAGTGAAACCGCGTCAAATGGGTACCGCGTAAATCGAGGGATTGGTGTATTAACCTTTCCACTTTGTTGGCCAGACGTATTGGCGTAAAAATTTTTTTAGCAAAACAATTAAACAATTTATTTATAAAAAAAATGTCATTTATTGAATAGAATATCAGATAAAACCCTATAGTATGTTTCTTATTCATTTTAGCAATGAAAATCTTTTTTTATAAATTCGTAAAATACAATTAATGAGAGTAGGTAAAGGTTAAAATCTATCTGAAATTTCTGTGTTTTGATTGAATTGAATAGTTCCCTGAGTTGTTCACGTTGCTATTGCAATTAACCGGGCGCCGGAAAACGTCGCGTAAAATAAAACCGTGCACATCAAGTCATCTATCATATATCTGATTTTTTAAATTCCTTTTGGTCATACCGCATAAAATATGAGTTTTAATTTGATTAGTTTTCTTAGTTATGAATAAATTAAAAATAAATGCATTTTGTCAAAAAAATATATCTTCAAATGCAGCGCTTTTCATAGTATTCTGCTTATAAATTTCGTTCGAATGTGCAGCCAATAAAAATCGAGCTCTGAAAAGCTGATAAATCGGCTTCCGGCCGATAAAGTGTTATTATACATTAATTGATATAAATCATTTTTTTTTTAAATATATTCGTTGTGTGATTGACACGTACATGTTTACCAATGGCTCGTGAAAATTTAAACGCATTAATTACAGATAAATGACTTGTAATATTGAATCGTGTTAAAATATAATCGCTTGTTCATACAATAATAACATATTGAATTAATAATTTTATTTATTATACAAAGAGATTATTTATCATCGAACTCGGGATTAAGCACACGCCAATCGTCGATTTATTGGGTCGCGTTCGAATACCATATTTTACCCTAAGCATCTTATTAGACTAATGGAATATTTGTTCTCCGTTCTCCGGCCCCCCGGAGTTTATTCCAAACATGTCTGGATATCAACTCAAATATTTTCAACCTTTTTCGTGTTTGTTCAACGTAATGAATTTCTTATCCCAATGGTGCGTATTGATTTTGCGAGTTACGTTCATATGTTGTCTAAATATAGTGGTACGTGGCGGATAATGTAATACCTGCGATCGTTATGCAAACCTGATATCGTCCCCCGGGATCATAAACACTGCTCATCTGACCGTTCCATCCGTCCCGTGTGTTCGAATGATGGCATTAAAAGTTTTTCATATCAGATGGTCCGCTCGGGATCGAGGTGGCGTCCGGAAAAATGGGGGATAGCTCTTAAATAAGGAGATAGTCCCTCTATCCGCCCCTATAAATTTTGCGAGAGCTTTCTATTCGGCATTAGGCGACCCTCGATTCACCCCCTAAGCTCTCCATTGTAGGTTCCGATTCCAAAGCTCGACTCGCTGTTGTGAATAGAAACTGTGATATTAATACATTGTCCGTTCGAGTCGAGCGTGACCGACTTCTCAAAATTCAAAATTTCACCGCGTGTTCTTAAATAAAATTTCGTCGTATGAAATATATATTTAACGGCACGTGATTTCGCTTTTTTTCACGGGAATTTGAACCGTTTGGCCTTGTTAACCTTATCGGGGAATAGGGGAAAAGCTCCTAAACGACAGGGTGTTTTTATTTTTATTATCTGGAAAATCGCATTTTTTAAATTACCTTTGACAGGGGAGAGTGCGGTCACGTCAGCGACCGCGGAAATTAGCAAAGCGAACGTTTCAATATTATTATTTATAGCATTGTCTATATATTTTATATCTTCGCGAAACACATCTCGATGATTTTCCGCGTGGCTTATCCCGCTACGACTCGACAGCCTAAAGATTTTATTTTTATTCGCAAACCAATATTGTTTACCGTCTCTAATAACATATCTTATTTTTTTTCATGCTCGTATACTGGATATTATGGCTCTCGTGTACTGTTCCAAAATAAATAATACTCTTTATGACCGATGAAATGTTCGAATTTATTTATACGCGAGGGTTATCTGGGAATCGTCTCCCGGAACAACTTTTATTGAGGCTGTGTCGAGTACTGAATCAATAGCAATCCATGGTTGCAACGAGCGCTCGATACGTTTCGATTTATATTAAAATGTAAAAGCTCAAATATTTTCGCAATAATCAAAAACTGCTGCCGAAATGATCCGTTCGTGTTTTAAATGCATTCCAATGTAAATTGGTTTCGTGTGGACTGAACCGAGAATGTATTTCAAATAACTATCGGCATACATGACTTCTCTCGTTTCGTTATTGGAAAGCATTCAACAAATGATTAAAATTTTGCCAATTTGGTTAAAAAGTTCTCAATAAATCCGAATGGCCGGTAATAAAATGCATTCTATTTTGATTGTGCAGGATTTGTTCGTGTTAAAAAAGATATTTCAATATAGAGTAAACAAATACATCGAAATTCTGTTCTAAATTTATTGGGGAACTTGAGGAAAATAGTCCAATGGTTTCAGTTCACTAGTACAGTTCAGAGGAAAAAAATCTAAGTTTATTTTCTCTTTTTCGGGCAAATCCAGGTACGTAAAACATTTTTAAAAATGTTTAAATACGAGAATCCTCCTGACCCGCTCAAACACATATTGATATACAGTTAAACCCCCACTACCAATAAAATCGGGACCGTGTAATTTGGAGTCGTGTAATTGGAGGAGTGAAGTCGTCACATGTTAAATTACACAGACGCTAGCCAACGTTTGACTGTATGTGAATGCGACCGCGCAATTGGGGGATTTGCGCGAATATTTCAACTTAGCGCGTAATTCGGAGTAGTGTAATTGGGGGTTCCACTGTACACCCAACTCTTTTTTACACGGTGGATAAGCTCCACAAAAAACCGCGTAAAAAAGTATATATATACATATAATCCACTACCGTATGCAATTCGATCCCATTTTTTCACCTAATAACGCGCGAAATTTAATATATGAATTATAATTATTTCTGCGAATCGTGTTGGAACAAATGATTCGTTTAAAAATAAAGAAAAAATATATATATTCATTATTTTTTTAAGGCTGTATTATTTCAAAATCGTGTAAAAAAGAGTGTATTTTAATTAATTGAAATAATAATCTTCATCTCAGTTTCACAATAAACGCATATGTCAATTCAGGGGTTGCGAAAAAATTCTCTTTTCATTTGAAATGGTTTTTTTTATTAATAACGCGAGCTTTTTCTTTTAATATCAAATAAAGCGCATAAGACAAGGTGAAAATACGGTGGAAGCACGTTTTTCCCCAGAGGAAATGTCTTTTCTTATATGATATTTTTATTAAAATATTCAAGATTTCTTTTTACAAAAAGTTTTATTTATTTTTTAACATACACCCGCTTCTCTTTTGCATAAGGAATACGTTTTAATAATAATTTATATGTTTTTTAATATATTTTTTCTAAAAATAAATGAAATACCTTGTTGAAAAAATGAAAACGCCTTGTTTATATAAAGATACAGTTTTATTGAACCATTTTACTTCAAAAACGATTTTTCTGAATCCTCATTCGATAAAAAAAAATCTAATTTTCATTAGTAGACGCGTATAAGTAAGATAAATATTAGTAAATTTCGAATATCGACCCATGATATATTCGATTAGTGATACGTAACTCTGTGTACATAATTGTGTGATATTCGCAGTGGTTTTTTTTATCCCGCGGAAACATTTACAGTGTATTTCTCTTGGATTGCGATGAAAGTCACCAGTGTTCTCAGCGTATTTACACGATCAAATTGAATTTTCAAGATTGTGATTAAAATTTAATTCCGCGGCATCCGTTCAACGCAAATAATTAGCGAACCGCCGAGATGGCCTGGGGCTACTGGAGCGCTTCGTCCGTGCTCCCGGATAGGGGGCGGAGTCCCAGGAGGGGCGCCGCGCCGCCGCCGCCGCCTCCGCCCGCCAATCCGGAGCCCCGCGAGGACCTCAACCCCATGCCGGCCTGCTCCAGCTCCTCGTCCAACTCCAACGGGATAAGCCTGGCGCAGACCATGTTTCCGCCGGAAGTGTTTTCGTCCGCGGGCACGCTGAGCAGGTCGGGCTCCTCGGCAGAGTACGTGCCCCCCATCGTGTGCCCCCATCACAGGCCTGTGTATGTCGAACACCATCAGCGGGACATGGTTCCCTTGGAGCCTCCGGTTCCGAGGGACGAAGACTTAGAACCTACGTATGCCACAGGTAAATATTCAACTGCCGCGAATCCGAAGAAGCCATCCCTCTTCCAGGTTTAGCGCGCGACGACGTCCGACGATAGGCGAGAATTTATGTCGCTATCCAGAGAATACGTTCGGGGAGCCACTTTTGTCGGGCCTTTGATCATGGCCGACTTAGTGTGGATGACATTTTTCATTTTCGAAACTTTAAGCCCGAAGGGATTTATCAATTCCGGCGCGGAACAAGGGAGGGCGTCCTCGGCGTTGACACGCCCGCTTTCGATTCAATCAAAACGCTTTGATCGAAAAATAAGTGAGGCTCTCGAACACGTTCAAACTATCGCATTCTTTAAAATGTCATCTATAAAAAATATGCTTTAACCTTAAAGAGCAAACTATATATATATACATACCTCTCAATATTAGCCCTCCTTGCATAATCACGTCGATCTACTCAATATAATTATTAAAATGTTGTTCTTCGTTACGTTCGTTGTTATAAAATAAATAAATATGAATGGATTATATTTTTTGGGTAATCCCGGTTTCGGAGCAGCTTTCCTTAGCTTTAAATCCTCAAGATTTATCTTAGGACACAAAGGAAAATAATGGCTATAATAATTGATGTTATATTCAGCATCCCTAAAATATTTTAAACAAAATATTTCATGAATATAAATATGTTATTTAACCCATTCGTTCCCAATGTTTTTCAAAATTCTCGATAATTTCAATCGAATATGATGATTTATGACACCAAACAAGATATTTTATTTTTCTCTAAATTTGTATTGGTTTTACATGAGTTTTTCAAAATTTTACAAAATTGTAAAACTAGGCATACTTTTTTTTTATTATTTAACCAATGGTATGGCTTGTAGGTAACATTACATTTTATTTCGATAATGTAAGCTAACCGCAACTGAGCTAAGTTAGTAGTCGGATAGGTGTCTGACACAAACTATGAATTCAGGGAATTCTTTATAACACTGGACAGGAGGGGGTATTTAAGAGGAAGAGACCATTACCTCTGCATGTTTATACAAATGTTTATGTAGCGTTGGAATTAATTAATTTTATGCCATCTATCCTTCGCTTAATAATTAATTATAAACAAATAATATTAATTTCAATCCAACTGAAATAATATTAAAATTAACCAGTGTCGTGGTTTGACACTTGGAGAATATTAGGGTGAGAGACTCATCCCCCTTGCATCTTTAGAATCTTTATCAAAATCTTTATATGAGCGAATGGCACTTTGAAATCTCTCTTCCATCTATCCTATCGTAGTCAAATAAATAAATATGAATATAAAAAATAATTTAAATGAAAAATTACTGCACACAGTCGCTTCTCACACATTTGTTAGCTATCGACTGATGGAATCTCTATTTATATCAATGGATATTGGAGTGGCAATAAAAAAAATGTTCCAATATTATAACACCGGGGAAAAATGGGGTAAATCAGTGTTTATATATTTAAAAAAAAATCGTTATTTATAATTTTCAGCAGTGTACAAACAAACAATTCGTGTAAAAAAGTAATTGATCCCAATTATTCTACCGTATAAATGCAAAACAGTGAATAAACGAAAAACGCGTAATGGAATCAGATGCGCATTGCTTTGGACATAATGTATAGCTTGAGATAGGGGTACAAAGTTGAAAAATGTCTCTAGGGGTAAGAACGAAAGTGGTTGTATACCACTGATTTAATGGTCCGAAAATCGGCAAGTGCCTCATCTGAAAAAGATTTCCAGATAATTTAATTTGAATCGCAACCGAAGGTCATTCATAACCGAATACTAACCGCACCCAGTTTTGCCTAACTACAGCAAGCATTAGAAAACTTACCTTCCCACGATGAATAATATATTTTTTAATGAATCATGAATAAATCATGACGAAAGATTATAACTTTTACACTTTAATATACTTTCATCATATAATGGCGAAAGTAAAAAAATATGCGCCTAGTGAAAATATACAAAATGAAAATAAGGCCTGATAAATATTTTATTTTATTTTGTAAACTGCTGGATTAAATTTAGATCGCTCGGTGATGTTTCAGGAATTTATTCATGAATTTGCATCGTGAATATATTCGCACGCTAAGTGCGTCGCCATGCAAAGTTTGTCTACATGTCGCCCGCATATAAACACACAGCCTAATTTCGCCCGAGAGATTTGGGACTGGGCTGCAACTTGGTCCTCTGGTAACCGGTACGGCGTTGTGGTCTATCGACTCCGTGGTCCACTGCACGTAGTTACGAAATATTCATTACAATCTGAATAGTAATGAAATCGGCATCACCTTCATCTGATTTTTCTTCTGCGCCCTTTTACTTTACCAATCATTTTTTTATTTATTTCTTGACTACCATATAAAGACTCTAAAGATGCAAGGGGAATGAGTCTCTCACACTAATATCCCCCCAGTGTCAAACAACGACACTGGTTAATTTTAATATTATTTCAGTTGAATTTAAATTTATATTATTTGTTTATAATTAATTATTCAACGAAGGTTAGATGGCATTACACTAATTAAATCCAATGCGCCAAACTACCTACATAAATATTTTTATAAAACATGCGGAAGTAATGTGTGTCTTCTCTTACTTATCCCCTCCTGGCCAGTGTTATAAAGAATTCTCTGAATTCATAGATTTCGGCGGACACCATAACACTGATAACACCTACAAGCCATAAATAAAAATGAAAGATGTCCAATGTAAAAAACATATTATTCTATCTTTCTCCGAAATATTCATATATCTTCTACAGGACAGACTTCGCGGATTCACACGTTGCTTACACAAGTTTCACGTACATGTTTTGTACCTTTTTTAATAGTAATTTTGCATATAGATCTGGTTTTCAAAGTCTCTAGTTTTACCATTTGCAATCTAGCTCGCTGATTCCGGTGAATAATACAAAAATAAATATATATATATTATACTGACCAGTTTAATTTCTAGATAAGTAAAATATTATACATATTGAGTCCAATAATAAATATTTAATAAGCCTCTAAATGTATTTCTAAATATTTTGAATACTAAAAAAATATTGAAGTATAAGAAAATAACATGTACAACCCTCCTATAGCGCTTTTTGTTATAGAGTGGCGTGTGCTGCAGTCCCTCATATAATACTTGCTTCTAAATCTTCGATTCTTACAAAACCCAAACTATTCAAGTTCAAATTACATTTTTTGCAAATATGTAATACACTGTCGCGCAAAATAAAGATCAAAACCCTTTAGTTACCAACTTTCCAATAAATACCCTGCTTAGTCTTCTATAGGGTGGATTTCTATAGCGTAGTCGGTATCTCGGCGCTATGGGAGGATTGACAGTATAAAGTAAACATATGAATATAAAAAAATATGTTATCAAAATCCCTAATAAAACGCATTCACATCTTTGACTGATAAGGACATTTTCTTTAATCGATTATATTTATTATTTTTCCTCGATACAAAGTTTTAAATATTTTTCACTCTTATGTCCATTTGGATCATTAATGATGTGTAGTTTGGGGTAAGAAATGAAAGCTTTTCTATTTTTTTAAATCATCAATGAGCCATAAAATTGTCTATTTTTAATTTGACTAAAGACACAATTGATCTAATAAGTTTTATTATTTTTGGTAAATAATTATTTAACAATAAAACCACGTCGAATCACAAATATTTATATAATCCTAAATTTTCTGTCCCAATTAAAGGGAATCATGTCCCTAATAACCTAAATAAATTACAATAGTTCCTACATTTGGTCTCTACTTCTTAGGATTTGACCAACAATCAGATATCTCGATGAACCGGTGTCCAATTTAAGCGGAATCTATAATAACTGGTAAATGGCCCACCTTTAGGGCCTAATGGCAAATATTTAGAAATATTTAAAAATAATCGCATTAACCAAAGACATGTATTTTTTTTAAGAATCTTTTTGTTCCTTCATATGTATTTTTTTAAATGTCATCTGTATATACTTTAGTTATTTATTTGAATTGTTAAAAAAGCATACACAAACATGCCCAAAGAGTGTTTATTATTATAGTAATATCCTTAGATCGTCATGCATCCCAAAGCTGTTACACTAGAACGGCAAAAGCCATTTATTCGCAGAGTTTTAGCAATTTCCTTTGTCTTTCACAGCCCGAACACAATCGTATGCAATTTCGCATCCGAAACCTCGGCTACTTCACTCCGGATTTATAGCTGCCGTGCCGTAATTGCACCGCTAAAAATGAAGCCATATACTTCTCAGTATAAATAATGCAGGAGCACGCCAGCTACCATGTTTTACTATTGTAAATTAGTAATTTGCCCCGCGGAAAGTGAATACGGGTGACACGGCACGCCACTGTCGATTCACTCGCCCGGGCCGGTTCAGAGGCAACTCGCCAGCTCCCGGATTAGGCAAGTCGAGTGTTTGCCTCGGATGTGGCAATCGATTAAGTGTCCCGTTCCGTGCACGTCTCAGATGCTGGGATTTTGGGGCTGGCAGCTCGGTCAAGTGGCCCTCGAGACCTCTGGATACTGTGCGCTATGATCCTCTTGTAATCAATTCATGCCATATTGTTACGTGCCGGTCAATCGTTAATTGTGCGCGTTGTATGGCCAATCATAATCAATTAGGCTAATCGTATTACGTTCATCGTATCGTGTTCGATATACAGAATGATTCCGAACAAATATGGGAAATTAATGGCCAATACATCAATTTAGATTGATCGAATCAATGAAAGCGGCTCGATTCAATGCTTTCTTTCATTAATGTATAATATTGAATGAATCATCATACAAATTTTGTCAGAAATGTATTTTCATAATTATTAGTTTAGTGTTGAGGCACAAGAAACTATCACAATTTAATGTGTCGCTAGTTTATTTTATATTTTATATAACCAGTGGCGGATACAGTCAAGTGATTTTTTACCCTCAAGCGGTAAAAAATTCGGGGCCCTCAAACTCAAGTTAGAAAAAAATGTTTCGAGACACTCTCATCTTGAGGATAATAATGAAAATTTTCAAACCATAACACATGAAATTACAATTATTTTGATAAAGTAAAATATTACTTAAATATTTTTTACACGATTTAAAACAGAATGATCTTAGAATAATATTCGCAAATGTGCAAGACATTTCTTTAGCGGCTAGATAGATTTCTGGTATGATAGTGTCTGGGCTAATTTAACATAAAAAATACAAACGTCATTTTCGTAAATATTCTCTAAATTTTTAAAGGGTTTTTTCTGTAGATAAATTCCAATCAAAAAATATTCTAAACGGCTCTACACCAACTTACACGTCTAAGTTCTTTGAGATAATTCTGCGTTGTCTCTTCTGTCTTCTGCGACTTCCGCGATCTTCTACATCTCCACTCATTATAGTGAGTTACTATCGTTTATTCTTTGCAAAATAGTATTCCTAAACACTGGTTAATTTTTCTTCTTCTTTGAATTACAATTTTTTTGATTTTTGATTGATTGAATTCCCCCTGGAGTGTTGTTTTTGTATGATAAGGATAAAAAGCTTCTGGTAAATATTATTCCAACAGTTTCCCTATAGGAGGGACTGTCGCACTCGCTATAGAAAACTGCACTATGGCGGCCAACTATAACTATAATTGGCCACTCACGCGCTGCCAACGCGAAATATTTGATCTAGCCCTCCGAGCCAGAAACTGCACAAGAAGTGCAATTTCTAGCCTTTGCCTCCATCATCATCATCATCATCATCATAATAATAAACGCAATAGCCATATCGTAGAGCCCTGGCCTCATCCAAAATTCTTCTCCATTTTATCCGGTTTTTCGCTACATCATTCCTTCTTCCGGTAAGTTTCAATGATGCAGTGTCCCTCTACACCAGAAGTTCCCAACCCCGTGCCCGCGGGCGCCATGGTGTCCGCGGAACGATTCGGATGTGCCCGTCACTATTCAACCGAGACAGAATTTTTTTAATCAACATTAAATAAATATGTGAATTATTTTTATTTATTCCCTAGAGTTTTCATTTTTTTTGGTGTCTAGGTTTATTAAATACGTTCGATTAAAAATAAGTGGTGCCCGCCACCCTACCGATATTTTAGAATGTGCTCTAGAGTACAAACAGGTTGGAAACCCCTGGGTTAACCCTTTCAGTGCGGGGCGCATGACGTACATGCGCATACAAATCGTGTCCAAGGGTGCGGCCGCATGTCGTACATGCGCGAAATTCTTTAAAACTTTAACTTGTCGTTGCAGTATTTGTTGAAGTTAAAGAAGTGATGGTGTTTGTTTTAAAAATCAACTAATAAACACAGCTACCAATAAATATACAACATATCACAAGAAAGTTATAGGAACCATGTAATATGTAAATATGAATAGTAACGATTCAAATCGAGCGTGGTGTCTCATTCAAATTTCCCCGGTAGTATCGGTGACGTATCTCGGCTTAGGGGTTGTTAAAGGTGTTCCACGTACATTATGTTATACATACACGTGTACGGATGTAATGGTATAAGAAAATTGCATTTCGCATTTTTGATTTTGATTCGCATTCCCATTTTTTTCTCACTTAATTTCTGTTTGAGCAAATTGATATTTTGTTCGATTTATTATTACGAAAATAAAGCGAATCGAGTTTATTTTTTTAGTTGAGATGGAAGGACATATCCTAATCAACATGTTTGCATAAATCTATTATAGGCAAATGGTCTAATATATCGGTAAACGGTGAATACAAATTTACCTCGCCAAAAAAATAATTTGGTCCAAAACGGCGCGCACTCAGATGCAGAATCGTGTTTAGACCCGCCGCATTGAAAGGGTTAAAGAATAATTATTTATTAATTTAATTTTAATGGTTATTAGAAGTAATGTATATTTTAGTCGTTTTTCTCGGAAACTATAATTTAGTATTGCACTTTTTAACAGCATACGTCTTAAACATTGCATGATTTAGTATGTTTTGTATGAAATTAGAGTTTAACATAATTTCTACAAATTATTTCGCAATCAAAGCCACGTATGTCAACGTGCAGTTTTGCAACTGTAGAACTATATTGACGTAACGAAGTGTCGACAGACGGCGCCACTGTGCCGAGGGCGTATCCCCCGTTGTGTTTGATTCGATTTCGCAACTTCGCTCGAGCTTCTTCGCCCCGGCTGCCTGGCTGGCACCAGAAGAAAGCTTCGAAATTTCAAGTTGCCCCGGCAAACAGACGAAACTTGCTCCTCCCTCGTAAGCTTTTCTTGGAAGTTTTCGCATTAATGCTTCGGTGCCGCGAAACCTTCGGAGTGATCGCGTTGGGGCGAAATATTTCACCGCTTTTTGTCGGCGCCGCTAAGTGCGCGGAATCACCGGTGAAGTTTCGCAAGTTTTATTAGCGGCCGACACTTGTATACGCGAATTATTAATTAGCGGTCCGCACACTGCAACCACTATTCCCTACTACCCGTAGTTCCGCCGAGGGTTGGCCCGGCTGTTGATATGAGTGGCGGAAGAATTTAATTATTATTCTACCCGCCCGCTATTGGAATTTCGACGTAGCCGATTCCGATACTCTATCGGAAACTATATAATTCTATTCTATAGATGACACGATTAAATCACAAAATTTACATCTAGGCTTAGAACAATTATTTTATTCGCATAATTTTATAATTATAAAAAATTACCTGAAAATTTTTTTCCAACTCCATAGTGAAAACGATGATAATCTTCTATTTATGTATTTCTACTCATTGCTACTTGTTTTATATGGTAGAGTAAATTAACCCATTTTTTTAAGATAGTGTGGCGTAAAACTGATATAATTAATTAACTGTAACTTAATTCACATTTTTTCATTAGTAAATGGTTAATAATTTATCTAAATTTGTTTATGTTAACAAATTTGACAAGAAATTATCTAATTTTATTGAGACATAAATATATTTTTAACCATTTAACTGCTAAAAAAACGATTTTTTATATCTAATGTAAGTTTTTTAACGCGGATTTCAAAACCGCATTAGTTGTGAGAAGACCGCGTTAACCTAGACGTGTCGATGGGGTCTATTTGAGACCCCAAGTTTTTGATTTTTCTCGAATAACTCTTTTAATATAAATCCTACATGATTCAAACTTTTTGTATTTGTCTAAAAATGTCTAAATAATAAATATAAATAATCAATGACCTCTATTGTCTACAATTGTTTAAAAAAACATTTACGCGTCACATTAGTTACTAGAAAAATTTAAAATTTTGTTGACTTGAAATGTTTGGGGTCTATTTACATATATTAATTTTATAGTAAATATACCCCATCGGGCGACGCCGTTGGCTTCCAGCCACCGAGACGAATCAGTTAAAATATTATTTTTTAAATTTTTAATGCATTGTTATTTTCCATTTTTATATACGAAATATTTTTATTGTTTATTAAATGTATTTAAGAAATTATATTACATCTCCCAGTTATGCAATTTAAACATTTAATTACGTCGACCATTTCCGAAACCAAGTCGGCTGCGCTGGATGCGTTCGACAGCATTTATCCGACCCTGTCTTGACCGGAAGTAAAGCGTCCCTGTAACTACAATGAACCTAAATAATATTAGTGTATCTCCGAAAATGCAAATAATTTAATTTAGTGCACAATGTAAGGGTGTCACCTGTCAACCCGTTTCAAACTGACGCCCCCTATCTACTCCCCACTCGCATCCGCTCTAAATACCAGCGTCCAATGAATGAAGATAATTCCGAATATTAGCATACGATATTATTTAGGCTATTGCAAATTTTAACTGATATTAATGTACGAAAATGAAGGTTCGTCAAAACACCTTTGATATTTGGAATTGTAATAAAAATTTCCGCACATGTTTGTATTTTTTTATTTCCCAACATAACTCCATATTGCATGTCGACAGAAAAAAACAGTCGTGTGAGCATTTTCCTTTTTTTTACATTCGGTCACAGTCAAATAATGCTAACATCATGCAAATCTGTACGAATGACTTTCGCCGATCTTATGAATATCGCAATCGGGCGACCCACTTTTTTTCGTTCCCCAGGGACTCGAGAAGTTTTCCCAGTCCCCCTTCAGCCCTCTCTGAGTATGGTGGTTTTATTTACGCTTTCTATTTGCAATATGAAAAATGTGTTTTTATCCCGTGCCGAGACCGTGAATCACTTCACCCCCGAGTCTCCGTGGGTTTTATTTGTTTTTCCAATAGAGGGTCTGCGGTCTAACACTATATCCTGCCAGGGCTGCCACCGCTGAAACAACTCGGCCTCCACTATTGCCAACCGAGTCCCGTGTAATTTATATCGCCTAATGGCGGCGAGACGGCCAGATGATACGCTCGTTTGAGGTCTTCTCTCGACGTTGCGAAATAGGCCCGGCTTAATTGTCCCCGTTTTCCGAAATGAAAATATAAATCTATACGCGCGTATAAAGTACGTAACGGAAAAGTCGGAAAATCGCAAGTCGTTACCCTGCTAGCTAAACACACCGACACCTGTCGTTCGCATACCTCGAATCTGAAAATGAATGAAAATCGGCACAATTTCCGCGCGTATATATTTTCAGCGCGATGTTTGCTCGCGTATTCGCAATTGAAATTGAATCCGCGTACCCCGAACAATAGCCAATAAGCTCTTTGTTGCGATCTGTGATAACGTATTGGCTTTCCTACGATACTATTATTGTTTTTTTTTTATTTAATTTTCGTATGCAGACTTTTCTTATAATATCCGGAAAAGTTGTTTACGTCGATACGTTGTATTCTTCTTTGGTCGGCACCCTCATGTCTGAGGATCGTGATCATTCTTGTTCCGAAAAGTTCTTGATTTTGTCTCTCCAGGATTCTCTGCATTCTGCATCCCGCATCGCAGCTACTACGGTGGAGCCAGTGGCGGTCTTCACTTGGTCACTCCAGCGGGTGGGCACCCTGCTCCTTCCCCTAAGTCCTTGTACGTTTCCAAGCACGACGAGCTTCTCCAGACTATCGTGTCTACGTTGTATAGATAGATATTAAATAAATAAAAATATTCTTCCAGCGTATAAGTCATATTAGTAGAAGTTTAGTCCCAATATGAACCTGGGTGTGATAAGATAATCTTTAAATAAGCTTTTACAGTAAACCCCCCTATAACGTACATTCCTATAACGTCCCCCCTATAACGTTTGCGGCAGTTTTTTCCTATAACGTCAAACTCCCCTATAACGTACAATGTTTCAAACGCTAATTAGAACTTTCATATTTTTTTTATAATTTTATAAAATTAACTAATAAATGTCGCATTGAACTTCCCTGCCCACAAGCTGCGGGAAAATTTGCGTCAGCCAAACGTCAGCCAAAATACGAAAGGAAATCGCTCATCGCGCGAGTTAAGATTAATAAGAACCAAATCACAATAACATTTTGATCGTTAGCGTTTATGAAAAAATATTAAATCATTAATTTAATAAAAAATAGATTCTCATAAATATATTGTCGTCCCCGTTTTTCTCCTCCCGTGTACATAAATTTAAAACGGCTTGATCCAAAACGACGCCATACGCGACAGGTACGGCGCCATAACAAGCAGTAACAAACAAATTCAGCTGAAGCCCGCTCGACTCCGTATAAACCGCTTTCCTGAAATGCGCAGCGAGGGAGGACAATATTCGAGCCTGTTAGAATATTCATGGGGCAGCACCTGCTTTTTTATGATAACTACACAGTAACCTCAATAAACGAGTTGTTACCCCGCAAAAGGTTATTGCGTTACGCGGCGGAAGACGCCGTAAAGGAATTCGGCGTCGGGACGCCTTTGCATTTTGCCGTCGTCCGCGCCAGAGAAAAAAAAATCGCACCAATTGGAACGCGGAATCCCTTTTTTCCTCGGCGAAAGCACCGGCTGCCGGCATGATATAGAATGATATATCGACGTTATTATTAAAAAAAGAAAATTTTTCAATATGCCCGCACGCACGGGGTTGAATTATGCGAGGTATCACTTATGGTAGAACGTGTGGTGAACGATTTCGGCGAAGATTATTAAAATGTCGTAAAATCTAAGCCCGTTGTCTCGGACGGCGAAGGGTTAAATATTATTTATTTTTACCGACTTTCAATACGCACAGTAAATATTAATATAATATAAAATCGCTAGTAAAATATTTGTAAATAAAGCTATTTGAGGTTATTTTCACGAGAGTAGTGATGCTGCGTCTATATAAAATCCCGAATAAAGTAAGTACTCTCGAGGTGAGACCGTCGTAAAATGGAACTATAAAAATTATCTCTACGCCAACAATTTGGTATTAAATTTTTGCAATTTCTGACTATAAAAGCTAATGCAATCATATTCGATGTTATTTAACTGCCCAATTTTATCTACTAATAAAATATCAAACATCATAAATATATTTTATGAAAGAAACCTGTCTAATTAATTAAGACTTAGTATAATATTAGAATAATGTGTATTTATTTAGAGTTTTAAACATGCATAACGAAAAATGGCCATATAAAGGTCATTCTTGGATAGATGTAGAAGCTAGCTTAGCTTTTATGAAAGAAAAGCGGTTAAAATATTTTTTTAAATTGAAATAAAATTAGATTATCATCAAAAACACCATAAAACAAAAATATTTCCGTTTGCGTTTCCCAGGGTTAAATAAAATCGATAACGATGAACAATAAGATATAGACGAGCGAAACAGCAAATATACACTAAAACCTGTTTTTGTGCGGTGGACAAGGACTGCATAAAAAACAGCGCATAAAAAATCTTCCAAAACTTCACGAGTAAAAATATTTTTTTTATGCGGTGCAAAATTTCACAAATAAATACCGCTTAAAAAGAGCTTGAGCTTACTCACCTCAAAAAAAAAACAACAATGCGGTATAGAAAATCGTGTAAAAAGGTATTAATGAAAACCCAATTAATAAATTATACAATATAATATTTAAATATATGTATGTATTTTAATTAAGAAAAAAAATAATACTAACGACACGGCTAATGTGTTAGAACCTAATGAAGTTTAAGAACTATGTTGTTTAATTATTATTATTAGGAAATCTGTTATCCACTGCTGTTTTTTTGTTTCACAAGATTATATATTTTATTAATATCCAGCCGTACAAATCTGCAGATCCCGTTGGAATTTTAAAGCTTGTTCTAGGCTGGGATCATAATTTAGAAAATGCTACGTACATTCTTCTTCTTTAGGTACCTTGTTCGTTTTCGAACTTAGGCGATCTACATGTCCTTGTTTTTTATCTATACAATTCTGGAACTCCCAATCCGGTCTAGTTGGGAATATTGCGAAGCCACGATAGCTAATAAGTGAAGATCCATGTTTTTAGAATCTATTCAATTTCGTATTTTGGAGCAAATAAAATTACAAAATTTAGCATTTATATAGTATTAGCATTTTAATCACGTATTTTATGTTAAAAGAATAAATCCAATTATAATAAATTATAAATTATACAATTTCTTAGTAGGAAGACGGTTAAAAAATTAATTAAAAGAATTACAAGAATAACAAGAATTATATTAAAAATAAGAAAGTTTGTTAAAATTTATTATAACACCTCATATAGCATGTTTTAATCTACTACGTCATCATAATAAAAATAATGTTTCATTTAATTTGAAATTGCATTTATACTTCTGGCTACAGATATCATAACTTAGAGTAATATCGAACTTCATTTTGTGGAAGTGAGCAATTCTGAATACGCGGATGTCAACAACATATAACTTTAAAGGACATCAAACGAGATCACAGACAACGAGGTGGCTTAGCCGTGTAGATGGGGTCTATATGGGACCCCAAGTTTTTGATTTTTTTTTGTCGCAAGTTTTTTGTATTTGTCTAAAAAGTCTAAAGAATAAATATTATAAATAAACGACGACTTTTATTGTCCGCAATTGCGAAACAAAATCAAAACAACAATATCGTTTTCCATTTGCATGGGGGCGACGTTTTTTATATCTTCGTATTGGATATGAGCGAGAAAAAACATCGCGCATGTCCAAAGGTGAGCGAGAAAAAATATCGTGCCGTGCAAGTGGAGAAACCGCAGGCGCCGAGCCGGGAGCGGGTCTCAGTAGCGGCAGACCGTCGCTTTGTGTGCACGTTATTTTACGCGTCGCATTAATTAATTGAACAATTCAATATATATCACGAATAACTATTTTTATTCATAGATTAATCCATTTTTTTTAAAACGCAAGTTATTGTCAAAGAATTTATCAATTCTTGACATGAATTAAATTTTTGGGGTATATTTTCATACATTTATTTTATACGAAATAGACATCATCGGCCAGCGGCGTTGGTTTCGAGCTGCCGTGACGGATCGGTTAAACATAGAGTTCGGGAAGACCTCCACACTTTCTCGCGCGGCCCTTCAAAGATTTTATATTTTGCTTTTAAAAATATCTGCAGGGTTCCGCAATCTCATTATCTACATTTTTCATCGTTCTTGTAATATTATTTCTATTAATCTAGCCGCGTCGATGGGGTATATTTAAGACCCTAACTTTTTTAATATAAATACACCCATCCCTCGCTTAACACGGAAGATAGGTTCTGCTAGATGACCGTGTTAAACGCAACCGTGCTAAGCGAGACTAAAAATGTATGAAAAAGAGAGTATAGTTTCTATTTGATAAATATTAAAAAAATAGGTAGATATAACTGAAAATTTATTGAAACATTATGAACATAGATAAAAGAAATTTATTTCAGATGTACTATTTTTTTTTACATTTAAAATGGAGAGTTTTCATCCAGATATACCCTAACCGTTATTCTTAAAAAATCCCGCAGATGTGCGCACGTCTAGAAAGCAAAATTTAATGGAATTTTTTTTTTTTAATAAAATTGAAACCGTGTTAAAGCGATACTGTGTTAAGCGAGGGATGGGCGTATACATGTCTCAAACATTTTGTATTTGTATAAAAAAGTTTAAAGAATAATTATTATAAATAATCACTGACCTTCATTTTCCAAAATTGCGAAAAAAATGGCGAGATGTTTTTTCTTGCTAGCATCCTGGACGATGTGGCAAGGGCGATTGAAACGTATACTAGGGACACGTGCCGCGAGAGTTTTGCATGTCTTCAGTTCGCGCGGGACGTCGTTGGGTGTGCGTGTCATTTACGCGTCATCATCATGAGTAATTATTTTTATTCGCCAAATAATCCATTTTTTTTAAAATATCATCAATATCCTGACTTGAAATGCTTGGGGTCTATTTTCTAATATAAATGGACTCTCTTCGGAATACGTGGACGGTTTCAAGCCGCCAATTTTGTTAATAATGAGATAATTTGAGTTGCTCATCCCTGGCCTATAGAGATGGACGATAATCGATATTTGAATTAAAGCATATATCGCATGGATCGTTTTTATTTTGCATTTATTGCAAAAAGCGATAACCGCGTCCCCGATTTCGTTCTCAATGTCCCGGATTCCACTTCCAAAAATATGGTCGTCATAGTTTTAAGCGATACGAAATCATTTTTGTCGAGGGGTTCTAGATGACGGATGCATTTTTTAATCGTTCTTCGGATCCTCGGCTCCGGAATACGTGCAGGATTCGGCGAGGGCGAACTGACAAGGTCCGGATTTGAATAAGGGTGCAGAGCGCGGCCACGTGCCCCCTCCCCTGCGCGCACGTGCTCGGCGGAGGTGGCGGCGCACAGCGGCGAAGTCGGCAACTCAGTCGCGCGCGGCCTCTCGCGGCGTCGTGTCGTCGCGCTGTCGCGTCAGTCGCTTGTTGCCGCAGCCGTCGCCGCCGCAGCCGCCGCCGCCCCGCCGCCGCCACCGGCATGAGGCGTATCAGCGGTGAGTGCAGGGCGCCCCCGACCCGCGCCCCTCCCCCCGCCCGCCGGGTGCCACTGTTGTTATGGCGCTGCACGTCAACAATTCAAATCGAAATCGATAATTACAACAACATAACAAACCGGCGTCCCAACCTTCTTCGACTAATATCGTTTTTATTGTTCGTCCGTCGGGTATGTGCGCTCGCTCGTCGTTCGCGGGAGGGTGCGGGACAAAAAAAGTGTTCATGCCCGATATTTCTTTTGTTGCGGCCGGCTTTTTATAATAAAAAAATGTATTTTATATTGGCGCGCGTTACCGTTGCGCGCTATGACAGCCACGGTTTATATCAATATTCCGAATATTATTATTGTGTAATTTCCCTTCTCGGGATAGTCCCTTCTTTAGTGAGAATATTGTTTACGAACGAATGCATTTTTGAAAAAATAACGTTCGCCGCTCGAACGCGGCGGACATTTTGTTTGTTTTGATTCCGGCGTCCGGTATATAAAATTTTTGTTTACGTTCGTCGTCCGCGTTGAGCCGCGGATGAAAATATCTCGACGAAGCCTAGTTCGTTCTCGACGGCCGATTTATCGTTCGATCGAATGCGGCCGCGAGGGAGTTGAACTAGCGATCGAATCGTCTTCGCTATCGATCGTCGAATCGATTAAATGTTCGCGCGAAAATATTAGCCGCTTCCGCGGGTCGTCTCGGCTTCCGCGAAACTTTTCGACGGAGTCGAATCTTCTTATCGTTAACCCCCCGACCGCCCGGAAACGAAGCGGGCAATTTTTGCCCGTCGGCGAATATCGCGAACGACGATCGTCGTCGTTTCTAATGACCCCATCGATAATGATCGATTTTAATTGTTATCGTAACTGGAAAATGTTTATATTTTGCGCGATGCATTTCACCGCGGAGGTCGACGGTCGCCCCGTCGCGATTTATATTTTATTGATCGATAAAAAATTGAGACGTCGATCTCGAATCGATTCGCGTTTTAAACCGATTGTTATTGCTCGAGCCGCGGCGAGGTTGCCGGCGATCTGCAAAAAATCGATTCCCGCGACGTTGATTTTGCTAATTTGACGTTTGCGTTTTATTTCCATTTAATTTTTTATTACGAATTGATAAAAAAAAAAATACGTTAAATCTCCCTTTATTTTAAATTGAAATCGTCGACAATTGCATCGATAAAACCCTAAAACCCATTTTTATGCGGTGAATAGGAAACGCCCAAACACATATTCTAAAACTTCACACTTTATTTTCGAAACACGTTTGAAAAAAAAACTTTTTTTGTGCGGTCAGTATGATCCGCATAAAAAGATGTCAATACTTATTTTACTCTCATCTTTTTTTACACGGTGCAAAAAAACAACACTACAAAATCATGTAAAATAGATAAAAAAAAGTGGTTAATAATAAAAGTTCCATTTTACAGTATTTCAGAAAATCACTGTGTCTACTGATATTTGAATAGTGTTTTTTTTTTATCGAAAGATATATGTTCATATATACACTTTATCCCTATTTACAAAAAACCGCATACCAAGACGGCTCGGGTCCCCGCGGTATGGACACGGAAAGGGGAGTCCTCACGTCACGTGTGAGACTCTGGTTCCTTTAGCCTCGACTACCATGTAGAGTTTGGTAAGGCCCATGCCCTCAGCGAGTGAGAGCTTTGTGGCTGGCAAATGATGATACACTTTAAATATGAAAAATTTACCTTGTTGTAAAAAAGTTACGACGTTATTCTCCAACTCTTATATAAAACTATATAAATATTATCAAAGAGAACGACATTGTCTCTCCAGACACGTTAATGCTTAATATCACGTTATTCCACTGAGCGGGCAGAAATATCCACCAGTAACGTTGGATCTTATCAGTAGAAACGAAAGAATTAAATAATATTTTATAGAGGGGACGAATAATGTAACCAATTGTTAGTTACCCCCTTATTCGCGTTATGTATTCAATTGTGTCTGGGAATCCTGTTAGAACATATTAGAATAGAACAGATAATTCGTATAAAAATATTGTATCCTTCATTTAGTGGACCGTGTTATTCAAAAAACGAGTTAAATAACCATTTTTGTTCGTAGCCAAGAATGCGGATTTTTTTGTGTTGAACTGGTTCACAATCACTTTCGTCACTTGAAGATGCTACCTCGCATTCGTTCAGAGTTGAGTTTTTTTCCGTTACAATGTAGTCGGTGATCAGTTTTTGCGACAAGATCTACAAGATCGAATCTCATTTTAGAATTTTAAAATTATCAGAATTGTTATTGGTAATTTTCAATTACGAAAAAATTACTCTCGATTTTATTTGCTGTCATAGATTCGGGTTCTTTTTGAGATCATTAGTAAGATTTGTCAAGTAATTTATGATGTCACTGATTTTTTCAAACTTCACTCAATATCGCAACGATACCGCATCGTTTTCAAGTTATTTTTTATTCATATCATATATTTTTATAGTAATTTTTTATTCATATAATAAATTTTTATAGTAATTTTTTGCACATAAACAGGTTTGATTATACGTCGTTATGCTTGATTGTCATCTAATCATTTTACATAATAAATGTCGACCTTTTTGGCGATTGAAAGACAACATTTAAAAGGTCCAAATTTCATAATGCGAATTGGAAAAAAAATACGTCCCATCCTCTTCTTCTGCGTTCACTTTTACGAGACTTTGTATGGCCAGTGTTGACATATTTTTCGTAATTAAGATTATCTTTAAATGCGTGCTATAAATCGCTATAATCAAAATTTATTTAAAAAATATATTTCACCGAAAATACCACCAATTAACCGAGATTTTTATATACAGTCGACTCTTTTTATACGCAGTAGATAGATCACCAAACATCACAACCGACTTTAGTGGGAACGAAGAAGTAGAAGAACCGTTGCTAAACTTAGAGCTAACACAATTAAAGATGGATAAAAATGTCACAACAGGAAAATTCATAATTTACTTAAGACGACTACATTATGAGCCATAACTAAGAATTTCTGGGACCAAATAAGAAAGGATTACTAAGTCAAAGACGATGCCGGTTTTTTTTGTAAAAAATCATCAATTATGGATTAATGGAATCCAGAATAATAATAACAATTGACTTATTTCTATTTAAATGGCCTTTTAACCCGAAACGGATTTTTGCCATCTGGAGGACATTACGCGTTACTTCTTTTATCTATCTCCCAAGCACCAGTAGAGTGTCCACCTTAATCCTGATGGCGATTGTTGTCCTCCAACTAGATTAACAACCTTTCAGCATCTCATCAAACGCGTTTTTTAGATTATTGTTGTTATGATATGATCCATAATTATATTTTTCACTACTATTCGATTATAACGCTAAGGATTCTTTCCTATAGTGGGGATTGATAGGGATGAACGCCATCCCAATCTATCTGCGTCAATTTAGGCGTTGGCCTGCGTTTCCATGGCGCAAAAGCCTTAACCGTGACGGATCCGCCCTCGTCAATCAAGGTAGCGGCTACAATCGTATTGCGATTACAACTTCTCCGCGTAACAAATTCGCACGTGGCCGCGGATTATGCGACAGTCGCCTCGGATACTCTCCCCGCATTGTCTTACGAAACAGACTCCATCTGCTTTACAGCCTCGGGACCCAGGTGAAATTTCTGTTATCTCTCTTTGCTAATGACACACATTGTGTTTGCATTTGCATTGTAAACATGCCGAGAAGAGATAGTGGGTGTGCGTAGTGCCGCGCTAGAAAACGTCCTTGCAATTTCACCTCGGATACTGTGATCTTGAAAATCCGATTAGGACCCCCTTCATACACGCACAGGATGTGCAAGCTTTCTGCATTTTGTAACCCAGGTATATAACCGACTTACATACACTAGTGTGTCACAAGTAAATCGACGCTTTATAATACAAACAATGTATCAAAAAAAAGTAACTTGGATTTTATTTGTATTATTATTAATATTTAGTCAATCCCCCTTTCTAGTCTGAAAGTGGCATAATCCCGCAATGCATGGTATATCTCCGACGAACGATAGTCACCTGTGAGGTTTTAGTCCATTTTTCATTTTTAAACGTCATTAACTTGTTTTTACTACTGGGTTTTCGGAATTTTTTGTGCATATTTTTTTTGTAATACACGCCAAATTTTTCGATCGGGTTTATATATGGAGATTATCCAGGGAAAATATGGTGACGTTGATTGTCTTTTCAGGAAGTTGTTTTACAGGAATTAATCTTCCATAAACGTAACTTCATTAACCGTATTATGAAGATTAAGCTTCTCACTTTCCGGTGAGGAGCTTAATCTTCCATAAACGTAAATATTTTTCATCAATTGTGTTATCAAACAATGTGTCCAAAGTCCATCTTATAAAACAGCAATATTTTTTTTTCGAATTTATAACAACACGCCAATATGTACTCCAAATCACACTCAAACTTCAAATTTTACGGACATTCTCGTTACACTATAGCTAAATTAGTAGATATCTATTCCTAAAAAGTCTCCAGTTATAGTTTTTAACAGTTGGGCGTTATTTCTGAAACGTAGGCAATAAAGGTATTTTTGCAAATCCTTTATGAAGCCAAACACTTTGGAGATTCATTATTTCATTCATTATAGGCGCAACAGCCCTTTTGTAGAGCCCTGGCCTCATCCAACACCCTTCTCAAATGTATCCGGTCTGCCGCTACATCGCTCCATCTTCCGGAAAGTTTTAATGATGCAGTGTATATCTGTACACAGTTCAATCACCTCAGCCTTGGTCTTCCTTTCCTCCGGGGACAGAAAGGCTTGTTAACCATAAGCCATTACGGCGGCTGACTGTCCCGCATCCTTGACACGTGACCGGCCCACCGAAGTCTGGCCACTCTGACGACAACTGTGACCGGTATATCCTTGTATAGTCTCTGTACATCTTCTGGTTCAGATACACCATTCCCCGTCGTCGAATAAGGCTTTAAATATTCGTCCCAAAATTCTTCTCTCCAGGATATCCAGTTGTCGCTCATCTCATTTTATGTTGGGTCTGGCCCGATAAGGGTCATGTAGAGCCTGACTTTAGTCATCTTTGAGAGGATTCTCGTCCGTAGATGAAGTCCAAAGTAGCACCGATTTGCCAGCCTGGTTCTTCTTTTTACTTCCAAATTAGGTTCATTGTTATTTGTAATAAGTTCTCGACCTTTGACCATTTCGGAAATGCAACTGATTATTAATTCTAACTGAAAAAGAATTCAGGCTACCTAAAACAGTTGTTCCTGGACCTGCCATATTAGAGCTGGAGCCACTGGACACAACCGATGTCACAACCGTTTTTTTAAAGTGTATTACGTATCCGATACCTTTTAGAATTACGCTGCAGATATCGCATAAACTAACGAGCTCCCTCTCACCCTCCCACTCTTCGATTCTGCAAACATTATTGGCATTGCAGTATATGCAGCTTAGCTGAATTAACATATGCACTATCTAGCGTAATATGCATTTGAATCAACAATTGTACGTATTCTCTTATGTGTACTGCAATACCTCGATTTCAACATCCATCTCAAGGCCTTAGCGCTGTCTCAAAAAAAACTCAATGTGTCGTATTAATTTTATGCAAATTTTTCGTATCGATTTGAATAATAATGCTGAAGAAATCCGCAAAGAAAAATTCGTTGTTGCCATAATAATTGCGCCACTTGTGACTACATTGTCTCAATTCTGTTTTACGCGTCTCTCGGTTTTGGCGAGATCCATTATGATTTTTAAACTTTTTTTATGAGCTTCGAAAAGTTTGTTAATATTTTATGACTCAATTTATAGAAACTTGAACGCGCAAGTGCAAAAGATAATTATTATTTGCATAATATGTGATATGTATCACAATATAATCTTCGCCATAATTTTTAAGGGTATATATTTAAATCTGATTGTCAACTTAAATGGTATTTATTATTAATTGTGATCGTTACTCTTTTGAATTGGGAATCTGTTCGCCTTCAACCGGAGTTAAGTATCTTATGAAATTTAATTGTATGGCGCGTGACTTACAATTATGGTCATAAAAAAATAATTAGTTTTTGTTGAATTTTTGCTTATCACCCGAAAAACAAATCGCCGCCTTTCATTTGCGATACTTGTAATATGTAATTAACATTTTAGAGGACGCCGCACTATTGTCGGCATTCTCCATAAACCCTTTTTTCTGAATGAAAGGAATCATGTGCCGCCAGTTAATCGTGGAAGGTAGCGATATCGCTCGTAACCAAATTGGATTCTTTATTCAGAAACATTTCCGAAGTAAATTTACTTGCTCTTCTTTTTTTTACCTAATTTAAGTATTGAATGTCTTTGGTACCATTTATCCGTCTGTCAAGTCTGACTGTTAATTAAACTACGCGGCGCTTCTGTGATTAAGAGAATCGTTCCGTTTCCTTTTTCGTTGTGTTTTTTTTTAATTCTCACACACAAATCTATCTGGACTCCCCTTTCGACGATGTTCCTCTTAGCATATTGAAGCTATAAATTGAATCTTCCCACAAGTCCAAGTCGAAAAATGACTGAACAGATGCATCCGTCCCGCCCCCTTTCCCTGCGGCACGTATATCTACGCTTTCTATCTACGATGTAGATATATATTTTAAAGTGCTGTCTTCTGCAAATGAAAGAAAAAGCGGTTAAATTATTGCTTTGCAGTGTGGAAATCACAGGTGCGCTTTGCAAAGTTTCAGCAGATGTGAAATATGTCTGCCGGGCGGCTGTGTCACTGGAGCGGAGAGGTTGGGATTCATGGCTTACCTAGAAATTGGAATATAAGTATATCACGGGATCAGATTCCAGTATTTTAATTTTTTTTTAAATATATATTTTTAGATTATACACCTCTCTCGATTAACGCGGTAGATACGGTCCATAAAAACCGCGAAAAAATGACATGGAGCTCATAGAAAATCATGGGATGCTTTCCCGGAAATAATTAACCGCGTAAAAACAACATAGAGCTCATACAAAATATAGAGATAGATATGTTCCAAAAAACCGCATAAAAACATGATTTTCATATCAGGATTTTCTTCTCTTTCTCTTTCCACTGCCATAATAATTTTTATGTTTTTTTAAATCCTTGCCCTTGCATTCTTTAGACAATTTAAAATACACATATAGTTGAATTTAATTTATTAGTTCCGCGTAAAAAAAAAACTGTGCAAATCGAGGGATGTGTGTATTTTGATGAGCTTAAAATGTATTTTATATAGCATAAAAGTTTTATCTTAATTTTTGTTGCTTTCGCATACCGTTCCCATTATATTTACTGCTGTTATTGAAAGCTGGCACTCATCGCTTTGCTTTAGAAAGAACATAATAAAAAGAAAAAGTAACCATCGTTTTCTACCAGAATTCTATTCTCTGTACTTACGCTTTATACCGGAGGGGGAATGGAGAAGAAATTCGATATTTTCTTGCCGTCCTCGTAACTTATTGGCGAAGTTTATAGGATTGTTGAGGCACGGTAAAATAATTCGTTCCTAATGTGCGTTTTATAAACAAAAATAGGAAAATAATATTTTTTTTATCACAACCTGGATTAGATGATCACTATATTTATAGTGAATCAAAAATAGTTTTATATATATCCCGAAGGGCAGATTGTGTAGTGAGGTCTGCGTGATCTACTGCACATGGCTGCGTTTGAATTAGTATCTTTTTATAAACATCTGCCGCGTATAGCATTGAATATGGCAGGGGTTAGCTGACCTTTTTGTTATGGTTTCGCTTGATAACCCATAAGATGTCATATTACATTTCACATCACATTTTATTCTTAACTCATTTTTGGTCGAATTTTTTCAACGTAAATTATTCTTTAAAAAATCACTGCTCACTTCCACATTTTAAAACTTGAAAAATGACCGCACCAGACGCTTATCACACTTGTCAGCTATCGATTGATGCAACCCCAATTTATATAGTAGTGGTGATAAAAAACAAAATGTTCCAATATTGGAACACTTTTTTTTAATAATGTCTCAATATATGAGTATTCTAAACGAATGCAAAATTATTTAAAAATATATTCTAAAGCCAAATGTTTTGTATATATGTTTTTATAGATGCATTCTGTATGTTGCATTTTCGAGGGGTGGTCATTCCATTTATTATAAACACAAACGCACACATCTGACTAAATATACTAATTTATTTGTACTGTGTATACTGTATACTCACATGCGGCCAGAAATAATTTAATTAAATAATTAGTCTTATCTTCCATTTTAATTAAGGAATAATATTTTTCTTAATTGAGCCAACTCTTTCAATAGAATGCATGTCTGTCAATAATGATTGTGTGCGCATTCTTAAGATCTTCAATAAACACAGGGTCATGGGATGTATATTCTTATTTTATATCAATATTTATTTATTTTATATTATTATAAATCACAAGCACAATAGAATCAATTAAAATCAATTAATTAATCCTCAAATTAAAATCATAACGAAAATTTATAGCGTTTATAATTATCATTATTTAATTGTATATAATCTATTTGTCGGGATGGAATAATATTTAGGATGCAATATTGTTTTGCCAACCTCCTTCGGAGACAGATCGTTTTCTTATCTATGTTCTGTAGATCTATTGTTTCTGCCGTATTGGCAATTGTTGAGGACTGTATACAAATTATGTTAGTTACTGACATCAGTCGAATATGTGATAAATAATTTTTAATCGTCCACTGAAGGGCAAAGGAAACTTTTTTGAATTATAAATATGTCAAAAACATTTTGTGGGATGCACTTTTGAAACTCAATTTTCGGTATGGCGATTTAAACTTTCATGTGCTTAATTCTGGCAAAACGTCGTTGTTTCATGTTCTTTGTTCATTTTAGCGAATAGGAAAAACTTGTAAGGGTTTATTTTCGTCGAACACGGAGGCTAAAGCATCATATCAGTGTTGCTTTTGCAAAAAAAATCCATATTCCATTTTTTACCAGAAGTCATGATTTCAATTGTTAATTATACAATAATCTTTTAATATTGCTATTAATGCCAAGATACGTCAGGCATAATAAAATCGATACAACATCGGTACATTTTGACTTATACAACCCGCGAAATTCAAAAATTCCAAATATTGTTTATTTATATAATAATTTTGTATGGAAAATGTGTTCTTAGCCCAACTTTTGGAATTGAAAGTCAATTTTTAGATAATGGATTTGGAGTGTTGTATATGTTTGGTATACATTTCACGGAAGAAATAGAAATTTTGTTTAGATACGCACCTTTCTTTTAAAATATAATACCTTGGATTGGGGTGAAATGTTTTTTTTACTTGCTGGCACGAGTTCAAAAATTCTTTCGATCACCATAGTGAATGTATCGAAATATATATCAACCATATTGTGTTGGTATTCTTTCCAATCGCCAATTGTCTGCATTCCAATTATTGAAATGGAGTATGCACTATGTAATGTTTGTACAAGTGTCTGACGACTAAGACTATTTTTTTGTTAAATATATACGAGAGAAACGACAATAGAACGAATGACTTTGAAAATCCTCATTAATAAATGTATAATTTATGGGATATATTGTGATTAGGATCGCATTCTCTGAATAAATCCAAAGGCCCAAAGTTAGATGACGCAGCAAATGGCATCCACCAATCATCAGCCATATCGTAAAACATATTTATCTTCTAGACATCGAGTATAATTTCAATAAAATTGACTAGCTCGGTTACCGGTTATCTGTGAGTTTCAATTTCCAAACTCTGCGTCATCAAAGTGTTTTCATAATTAGTCACGGACGAGAAAGACGATAGTGCGCATTTCTTTTGTCGTTAAATATGTTAAAATTCCAAACTCCACGTTTCGCGAAATTATATGACCACATTGATTTTTATTAAGATCTTTGTTATAATAAGCGATCGCGTTTATTTTACGTTATGCATTTTATTACCGTCATCAACTTGAGATATCATGTTTCGGTAGTTAAAATTTTATATTCGAACTCGATATATCCGTTGAAGATTTTATGTACAGAAGCTAGATATTTATTTATGATTGACCGAATATAAATCGGCGAGTATTGCTGTAATTTATTTGGCCGTTTCAGATCTGGCTGCTTAAAATCTGTTGAAAGATTTACAGCATAATTTTCACTGCTTCGTCACGCACTGTCTCGCCATATATATTAATCGTCGTCGCCATTGTAGGAACTTGATTTGATTTCCCTGTATATTTTTACTCCAGTTTCTCGTTGCTCCAGATTGGAACCAGCGTGATCTCTATCCTCAGTTTCGTGTCTGCAAATCAATTTCCGATACGTATCGCCTCCGTTTTATCGATGCGTATCGATAAGATCGCGACAAATTGACGCTCTTTTATCATTTCACTACTGGTTTTGTTTGTAAGAATTAAAATTATGCTGCACGGTGTATCATTTCGAAGCACAGAGTCGAACGAGTCGGAGGAGAGAGTTAAACTCTGGCCAAATGATCCAAATCCATTCGATTATAAATATTTTGCAATGATATCGTGTGGGTAACGCTGCTGTCGTTTAAGAATAATTTATTGCCGCTGATTATCATATCAATACGTTCGAATTTGTTCAGTGTTTATTATGGCATAGTATTACAAAAAAATATTGACATAAGCAATTTATGTCATAAATATTTTTTATTGATAATTAAGCGTTTTTTTCTTTCAAATATTATCCGAATATTTATGTTAGACAGACGTATAATTGATCTTATTCCTTATTCATATTATATGTATTATAAACATATTGCAATACAATGTAACATAATATATATTTTTCAATTAAAATCACATTAAATCACGACATGTGTGATTTCCTTATTATATTAAAATCCAAGGCTATATATAGATTTCCACATACTTCTAATCGTTAATATTTAATTACAGGATTTTTCCATATTGTTATGTTTTATTTTCCTTAATAATTATCAATTTTCCTTAAAGACATTGTATGTTTTGCAGATTAAATCCAATTCAATCATAAATCCCTTGATTTACTCCGTACCCATTTTATGTGGTTAAAATTCTATGCTTACGATATTAACCTAGCCGTGCTGATTGGATGGGTCTATTTGGGATCCCAAGTTTTTGGTCTCGAATAACTCTTTTAATATAAATCCTACATGCAATTTTTGTTTTCTAAAAAAGTCTAATGAATAAATATTATAAACAATCATTCTCCTGTATTGTCTTTAACCCTTTCAGTGCGGGGCGCATGACGTACATGCGCATACAAATCGTGCCCAGGGTGCGGCCGCATATCGTACATGCGCGAGATTCTTTAAAACTTTAACTTGTCGTTACATGTAAACTAGACCGAGTTAAGTGATGGTGTTTGTTCTAAAAATCAGCTAATAAACACAGCTATCAATAAATATACAACATATCACAATAAATTTATAGGAACCATGTAATATGTAAATATGAATAGTAACGATTCAAATCGCGCGTGGTGTCCCATTCAAATCTCCGCAGTAGTATCGGTGACGTATCTCGGCTCAGGGGTTGTTAAGGGTGTTCCACGTACATTATGTTCCACATACACGTGTACGGATGTAATGGTATAAGAAAATGGCATTTTGCATTTTTGATTTTGATTCGCATTCCCATTTTTTTCTCACTTAATCTCTGTTTGAGAAATTGATATTTTGTTCGATTTATTATTACGAAAATAAAGCGAATCGAGTTTATTTTTTTAGTTGAGATGGAAGAACATATCCTAATCAACATGTTTGCATAAATCTCGTATAGAAAAATGGTCTAATATAGCGGTAAACGGTGAATACAAATTTACCTCGCCAAAAAAATAATTTGGTCCAAAACGGCGCCGCACTCAGATGCAGAATCGTGTTTAGACCTGCCGCATTGAAAGGGTTAATCCCGAAATTCCGGGAAAAAATAAAAAAAACAACAATATTAGCTTCTGTTGCCTCGGGCACGATGTTGTTTCTGACTCGAATCCAATTCAATGTGCGGAGTGCGAGTAAACCCTGCTATTGACACGTTGACTAAAAAATCTTGGGGCTTATTTTCCTTTATAAATAGACCCCCTTCGGACGACGCCGTTGATTTCGAGCCGCCGTGATGGATCGGTTAACTGAAGCAATAACTCTATCATAAAAATAACGCTGATTGTGTTAAGTTAATGTATTTAATTTAAATGTATGGAAACACAACACTTCTTTTTTATACGTAAATTTGCATTATGAAATTTTCGCGATTTATTCTCAAATATGTGAAATATCTTCCGTACGTTATGCCAACAATTATTAATTTAGTACATTCTATGAATATTGGAATAAGATTTTTTTAATGATCTTGCTCGATCAAGATGCTAGATGACGAAGACCTTATTTAAAACGCTTCAGTAAACATCGAGTCAGATAACATTTGCAGGATGTAGAACAATATCATTGTAGAAACAAAACGAATAACCATCAAATAAAAAAAAATCCAGCATTTCATCAAACCTGCCAATGAAAGCTTAAATTAAAAGTTAGAGTGAAGTTTAATTATGTATAGCAAACCCTCCAATAACGCTCCCTGCTATACAGCAGTTTTCTATAACAAGTTCGACAGTCCCTCCTATACCGCTCTCTCCTTGAAAGTAAATGTTCAATTATTTTCTAAATGATATAATTCTAAAATATGTTTTTTCGATAAAAACAACTGTACAGTAAGATTGTGTTGAGTTCCGGATCGAAGCCCTGATCTTTACTGCGATTAATATACCGCGTAAATAGGAAAATATCATCATCTTCATTATTTGCCAGCCATGAGACACTGGCTGAACGTTTGGGCCTTACCAGAGTCTCGAATAATAGTCGCCAAGTAAGTTTGAGTCGCACAATGGCACGAAGACTCCATTTACGTAGAATGTTTATATTACTATATTTATTTAAAATACTTCATGGCAATTTTACATAAGTTAATATAAAATAATATGTATATATTTACATTTCGATACCATTATCTCGTCGTACGTTTTTGTTTGTGAGTATATTCGCGAGAATGTTTATGGGTTTTATTCGAGATGCCGATATTCAGAATTGCAATCTAGGCTGTAACAAAGGAATCGATCGGATGCGATCGATGCCAACTTTTTTTTGTCCTTTCGACGAAAACAAACGAGTTTAGCATCGGTCGAACGCGAAACCACAACACGTAACGGCCGATGCGAAAAGTTTAAACTCGTGCCGCTGCAAAAATGTCAGCTCGCCAGTGTCCACAATGTGGGGGCAGCTTTAAAATTTCAATCGGTCCACGTCGAAGTGGGGTTCCGTTGTGAAAGCGGCAAAGGAAGTCGCTTTACGACTCTTTTATCGGCCCACTATCATCCTCACAATAAAACTTTGTAGCGAGATGGGACCCGGGCCGCGGCAGGGGTCCACACGTGGCCAAAATTGACCCACGTATATCCCCCTCGGTAAGTACTCGCGCAGGTAGACACACTATGCCCACCTTATGCACCGAAAGAGTTCGTTATAGTGAGTTATAGACAATGATGATCGTCATGATGATATCGAAATAGTTTATAAGCAATTATTTTCATTTTAATGGACACAAAAAAGTTTTCCTTTCATCCCATTTCGTTACACGCGGACGATCCGCGTCAGTCGGTTGTCAACCACATCTGGTCAAGTATGTACTTTCGTATAGATACTCGCAGGACAACCACATCACTGTATGCCACTCACGTCACCGGCAGTCGGCCTTGTCTCTGACGTCACTGAATTCCTCCCGTTTCCTCTGTACATGTTTTTTTTTTCTAAGAGTGGGCGAAGGGTTCTTCCACCATATCCAAATGGGACGCCCTCACACAATATGTGTTTTATATCGGCCTGTTCGGGCTGTTATCCTCGCAACCTAGGAGGAATCTCTTATTATCGCACGTTCCCTCTGTGGCGTATTACCTTTTGGAATGGCTGTTGGAGATTTCGAAAAGTTGAACACGTTATGTCTTTTCCTCGATAAACGTTTCCAGCTCGCTGCCGGCAAGTGTAACGTATCGATCCCGACGTATGTGCCAGTGTTGGATTTCGGATGCAGTAAATTTTGTATTGCCCCCAATCAATCTCATATGCGCATTGGAGTATAACGCGGGCTATTATCATCTGACAGCTGTCGTTCGTTATTAACCGAGGTTATCTCGACGTTTATTGTATATTAATTATATACGAACGCAGTAGCATTAATGTTATAACAATTAAAATCAGTGCTGCTCGTAAACTGCATCTGAAATTCTTTGCATATTAACAGTTTTAATTGAATTATGCGTGATTAATCGAGGACATGATGGATGATGAACCGAAGATGGATTTTCAATTAAACGATTGTTGTAAATTGGTTACCATTATTCATACCGTTCATCTAATTTATTTTCATCATGGTGTTACACGTCGCACAGTGGGGCGGATCATGAATTCTACTGTCAAAAATCTGTAATTTCTTTTCTATTTAAGCTAGAATTA
>JAGXCT010032985.1:0-14974 GCA_022495035.1 Philopotamus ludificatus | reverse complement strand
TATAATAAATAATCAAAAAAGAACAAAAACGTTGTTTTAAAATTACAAATAGATGTTAAAGATTCAATAAAAAAAAATCGATTCGTTTTGACCGATTTCTTGAAAAGAAACCGAGTGTGAAATGGTTAAAGAAGAGCTAGAGTGTGATTATGCTTATAATAGCGATAATTTAAAAATAAAAAACAATGCCAAAATTAATATTAATAAATAAATAAAGATCAAACCTCATATTTCATATTTTTTAAAATAAACATTATTATTTTTCATTCGTGTTTAAGCGTTTCAGTATACTCGTTGTATTAATTCTAATTAGATATGAAAAAAGTCTACGTTTTTAACTCTTTAACCGCTATTGTCACGCCGGCGTGACAACTGCTTATTCACTCTCCAAGCATTCGACACTGGATAGAAGCTTTATCTAAAAGCTATTTGAATAGGCATGTATTATCGATGGGAATTCAGCAATAATGGGATGAATGCAAATCAAACAACGGTCTTTTTACATCGTGATAGTGAGGTCTATTTGGGACCCCAAGTTTTTGATTTTCTCGAATAACTCTTTCCCAAATTCTCGACCCATATTTAATGTCACATTTTCTCCAGTCCTTTGACTAAGAAAGACGTGTTTGAATATTTTGTGTGTCGTGTGAAGTCTCCAATCTTCGTTTTTTATAATGACCGAGACGTGTTCTTCGGAAGAACATTTCCACAGCTGTATGCTGTTTCAGTTTCACGCCAAAAAAACGCAACGGAGGCAACAAAAAATATTTGCGATGTTTATGGGACGCATTAAACATCAGGAAATGTCAAAGATGGTTCAAAAAATTTAAATCAGGCAATATTGATTTGAAATATGAGCTTAAAAGTGGTTGTCTCTGTGAAGTGGATGAAGCAGCTCTGAAAGAAGTGGTTGAAAAAAATCCGACTCTCAATGTTGAAGTATTATCGAGCCAGGCCGGTACTACATGGTCGTCAACTCAAAGATATCTGAAAAAATTGGGAATGATTCCAAAATAAGGTATTTGGGTCCCCCATGAGAGAAACAAACACATGAGGAGCGGTATCTGTGATTTACTGAAGGAGAAAGAAGAGTCGCAACGTTAGGTTTGATAGATTTATTGCATCCAGCTTATTCTCCAGATCTGGCCCAACTGATTATCACCTTTTTCGCTTATTGGGGCTTAATTTACGATTTTTTTTTTAAATCAAAAGATGAAATAAAATCGACCCTTTCAGACTATTTCGATTCTAAACCTGCAGAGTTTTATAAGAAAGGCATTTTAGATATACCTAATAGATGGGAAAAGGTCATAGAAAATATTGGTAATTATTTTGTATAATTAAGTTTAACAAATGATTAGATATATAAGAGTTTCATTAAAGAAAATACGACATTACGTCTGGGTCCTTCTATTAAATCCTGCATGTTCCAAACTTTTTATATTTCTTTAAAAAACTCTAAAGAATATGCACTCAAAAAACCAGTGTGTACACTGGCGAAGAGGCATAGAGTTGTACTCGTGTTGGCACTTGTAGTGGCTGTCAAGCCTGGGAGTAACAAGTAGTTGTCGTTGCGCTGTCGTTGCTGTGGGGGGCGGCCCCGTCATTGTCCCGCGTGAGTCATCGCAGAAATTAATATTTTTTTTAAATAAAAACCTTACAAAACATATTCAACCAAAAATTCTTCAACGAGCAAATTTTATTTTGTGCTTATTGTTCATTATCATTCTCAGAAGTAGATAACATAGTTAAACATATAATACTGGGAAACCCCCGTTCGTCCGCCTCTAGTGAGTGCAGATTCGTTATATCGCGATCTTTTGAAAAATCTTAAAGTAATAAACCAAAAGTTTTTTGATGATAAAAATGTAATATTTATTAACCTAGCCGCGCCGATGGGGTCTATTTAGCATCACTACTGTGCGGGGCTGCCCCGTCCATTATCCCGCGTGAGTCATCGCATTATTAATTTTTTTAACATATTAATATTAGTTAGTAAAATTCTATCAATATACGTATATTCAACGAGAAAATCTTATTACGGTCTTATTGTTATCATTACTATTATGAAGTAGATAACATAGTTAATAAATTTAATATTGGGAAATCCCCTTTCATCGCGGGGTTCATTGAGTGCGGATACGATATAACGCGTTCTATTATTTAAAAAAAAATATTTCATGAATCAGAACGTTTATTTAGCCGTGCCGATGGGGTCTATTTGGGACCCCAAGTTTTGGATCTTTCTCGAATAACTCTTTTAACATAAATCCTACGTGTCACAAACTTTTTATATTTGTCTATAAATATCAATAATCATTGACCTTTATTGTCCGCAATTGCGAAAAAAAAATTAAAAACAACAATTTAATTTTACATAATCACGGACGCGATGTTTTTTATCGCTCTGTACCGGATACGAGCGAAAAAAACATCGCGCATGTACAAGTGCGAGCGAGAAAAAATATCGTACTGCGCAAGTGGTGAAACCGCATGCGACAAGCCGGGAGCGTGCCTAGGTCGCGACGGAACATCGCCGAGTTCGCGCGTCACTTACGCGTCATATTGGTAAAAATATCCAAATTATCGACCAAATTATGAAGCATATCATGAGCAATTATTTTTATTCTTAAAAAAATCCATTTTTAATACAAATGTCAAGGTCGATGAATTTATACAATATCTTGACTTGAAATCTTTAGGGTCTATTTTCATAAAAAAAAAACACCAACGGCCAGAGCCGTTGGTTTCGAACCGCTTAATATAAATCCTACATGTCACAAACTTTTTGTATTTTGTCTAAAGTCTAATGAATAAATATTATAAATAATCAATGGTTTTTATTGTCCGTCCCAATAATACGCGTTTCTATTCGCTATGCACTGGATGTGAGCCATAAAAAACATCGCGTATATGTAATCTGCTGCGGCAGATTCAAAACTTGTTCGATATTTTGGATTTTTCTACTAATATATATCAAGAATAACTATTTTTATTTTTAGAATAATCCATTTTTTTAAAAATGTCAAAATATTGATAAAAAAAAAAAGAATTCATCAATATCTTGACTTGAAATGTTTGGGGTCTATTTTCATACATTCATTTCATAGTATATCGACCCCATCGGCTGACGCCGTTGGTTTTGAGCCGCCGTGACAAATTTAGAGCGAAACTCCAAACGGCGGGGAGTATTTGCTATTGTTTGGGCCGAATTATCGGTTCGTTGTCAAACAAAGGAAGACCAAATATTCCTAGCCGACTGTTTCGTGAGAAATATGAATTAAATTTTTAATCATTTGTCGCTTTCAGGATTTGCCTACCTTCTCAACTGACGCATCCCATTGTCGTCACAGCCTAGTAAATTCAATTAAAGGGATCTTTGAAAGGGGATAAAAATGTCAGATCGCACTCCAAGAACACCGAGAACTCCACGCTTACCGAGGGAACCTCGGGATCCTCGAGATCCTCGAGATCCTCGGGATCCTCGGGATTCTCGGGATCCTCGAGATCCAATATTTAGACCATCTCCGGAGGATGAAGCCGAAGGAAGTTCCTTTTCCACTTTTGTAATAGCTGTAAGTATTATATAACAACTCGGTGCCGACAAGACCACCCCGACAAACATAAACAGCGTTATATCGAAAAATAAATATACAATTTAACAAATAAATGGATTACTAAATTTCTCGATGATTGGAATGTAAATGGAAACAATCAAAATAAATAATTAATTATCTCACTTTTGTTTATTTATTTGATTCGTCTGGGATATATAGCTGTTCACGATTGTCGGGGCGGAGTCTTCAGAACAGATTTGTCGTTTTATTTTCACATATACAGTGGTACAAAAATAAACAAAAGTCCAAGCGCTGAGAAAACAAGAAATTTGATTCTGAGTTTAACGGTGTTTTTTTAGTCCATTATTGTGGTGAAGAATTATTCCCCTTCCGTTAAACAAAATTGTACTTTTGATTTTTATCTATTCGTTTGATCTTCACAATTGTTAAAAGAAAACATCTCCAGTGAATGTTTCATCCGGTTTTAATGATTCGTATTGATTTATTCCTCTTTCATCAAATGCATAAATTAACTTTTCAGAGAATTAAACCAGGCTTTTGGGTTGGAACGTGAGTTTGATTCGGAGAAGGCCATTGTATTTTTCGACGTTATCGTAAACGATCCATTTCTCATCTTCAGTTACAATTTGGTGTAAAAAAGGTATACTTTTTTGTTTCGACAACAACGAATTGCATGTGTCTCCTTTCTTTTTTCTTATCCTCGGATAGTACATTTTTCTGTTCATCGTTATCATCACCGTCATAGGTGATGCTGATAACAGCCCTTCTGTAGGGCCCTGGCCTCATCCAACACCCTTCTCCATTTTATCCAGTTAGCCCCCACGTCGCTCCATCTTCTGGTAAGTTTCAATGAAGCAGTAGGTTTTCCTTTCCTCCGGGGACAAGAAGGCTTGTTAATCATAAGCCTATTCTGCGGCTGATTGTCCCGCATCCTTGACACGTGAAAGCCCACCTGTCTGGCCACTCCGACGTTAGCTGTGACCGGTATATCCTTGTATGGTCGGTACAGCTCCTCGTTGCTTCGGATACGCCGTTCTCCGTCGTCGAATGTGGCTCCAATTATTCGTCGCAGAATTCTCCTCTCCAGGATATTCAGTTTTCGCTCATCTTGTTTAATCAAAGCCCAACATTCAGACCCGAATGAGGGTCTTGTAAAGTTTGATTTTAATCTTGCTTGATAGGGATTTCGACCGTAGATGCTGTTGAAGTCCAAAGTAGCACCGATTTGCCAGCATGGTTCTATTTAGTACTTCCAAATATTCATCATTATTTCTAATAAGTAAGCTGAGATATGTGAATTCGTAGAGAGCCTCGAAGCTGTACTCTTGCATGGGCATTTATTTTGGCTTGGTCTCGTTGATCCTCAGTCTCATGCCAATTGCTGCTCTCATTATTCGCTGGCATTCATCCTTGAGAGCCGCCCGAGATCTCGTCAAATGAGGCTATAAAATACATGATGACAACAATGGATGGTCAAACACGAATAACAAGATACCACTGTATTTGAACTGCAATTTGTGCATAAATTTACCAATTATTTTTTTCAGTCCGCTGTAGTCGTTGGTGTGTCCACACTGATCATGAAATCATTGGGACAACGACAGTAACAACTCTTTCAACACGGCCATATTTAATCAGTTACATCGGTGCTACCTTATTTTGGTGAGCTTTACATTATTTTAAATCGTACAATACCAAACGTTTAAAAATTGTTTTTTCCAGATTGAAATCTGTTTGATTGCGTTGGTTATGCTAACAATGAGCGGTGGCATCGATAGTCATTTAAAGAGATATCACCGACATCCTATCTATATTATGGCAACACTTCAAAAGAGACATCATCCAAGTCAATAAAAAAAAAAAGCTAAATGTTAATGAATACAATATTAATTTTTGATTTAAATCTTTAAATAATATACTAAAATATATATTTTATATTTAAATGATGTCAGAGATGATGCTAATAACCTTATGTCGCACCTTTTGCACTCCATCCTCTTAGTTAACTCACCTTACGCCTAAATCCAAATAAATATGTAATAATAAAATAAAACATCCTAGACACATACCCTTCATTACCCTCGGAGAACAAGATAAATAAATAAAGATCAAACCTCATATTCGATAAAACCCTCTTAACTTTGAAGCAAAAGATGCATTAAGGGATGTTTTTACTTGCTCTATTGCATCAAATTTTTGCAGTGATCTGAATAAATGATAATCAGAAGAAGCAAGGTCTGGAGAATAGGGACGGTGCTTGATATCATCACGATTCAATTCATTATGGCTTATGTTGAGTTGAATGGTGTAGCCCTGTTTTGGTCTATATTTTTCAAGGCCGATATTTAATTACGTTAATTGTTAACAATATCATTACGCTATAATTGTTTGATTGCGTCCCAAGAGTTTAAAATACACAATACCCTTGCAATCCCGTCAAACACAAAACATTACTCTTTTATGGATTTCGGTCTACGATGTTATTTATATCTTTGCTATGTTAGCTATGTTAGCTATTGTACACATTTCTCATCTTCAGTCACCAATCGATGCAAAAAAAGGTTGTGCTTTTGTTTAACACCTAAAGCAACATGTCGAAACACAAACTAATAAATTGGCAACGGACAATCGACGACGAATCCAATCGTCGTACCGCAAAACCATCCATGTCTCATTACGGTCGATTGGTTGACTCCCATCTTCAACTCGGTCTTCCTGTTGTTTTGATGTGGATTGGCGTCGATTATGGCTTTTAACTCATCGCCATCAGACTTCAAAGCTTGCCCGGTCCTTGGTTTATCATTCAAGCAAAAAAACCTAGATCGGAATTTTGCAAACTACCTTTGTGTCTGTCAAACTTTAAGGGTATCTTCTCCCGCAGAATGCATTTTATTGAACGATATTTTGAAAAGGTGTAAGGGCAGTGTACGCTAACTAGAACCGAATAGAAACTATAGAGAAGGCATCCTTTATATAAAAGGACAATTTTACAACATATGTTATTCATTGATTCCGAGAAAAAAACGTTTGCATTAAACCAAAAATTCTTCGATGAGCTTTATTCAGTTAGTTTGAGTCAAGACACGCAAATTTTGTTATTACGTAAAAGCTATGGTTATAAATTTTATAAGGCCAAGGCTAACAATAGAAGCACACTTTTGTTCGATCAAGGAATGAAGGCAAATGAAGCAGTGAAAGAAATTACCGATACTTACGGGGATATTCCGAAACTAACCCACAAGTGTCATCAGTGGTTAAAAGTTTAAAAATGGATATAGGAATCTCAAAGATGTCGTACGAAAAGGAACAACCCAATAATAGATGATGATATCCTAAAGGCGATGGTGGATAGAGATCCTCGTCAAACAATCGAGGAATTATCATCGAAGATTGACTGTGCATGGTCCTTAGTTCAGGATCATTTCGCATGGGAAAATTGTACAGGCAAGGGATTTGGGTTCCTCATGAATCAACGGAGACAGCGCTCGATCAACAGAGTACCATCCGCGCGTCTCTTTTGTCTCGGTCTCAAACAAAATAATGACTTTCTTCCAGAGAAGTACCTGTTCCGATCCCTCGACTATCACAAACAACAAAGAAGGTCCTTGTTAGTGTGTGATGGGATTTTTCTAGAATTATACACTATGAATTGCTTGAACTTGGCCAGACCATCACAGTGAGTGTATTATGAACAACTCGAACCCATAAAAAACGATCTGTCTTAGTCAATAACTAAAAAAAAATCCTTCCAACACGATAATGCGAGGGGCCTTACGCTGCAAAAATAATACAGGAAAAAATAAGGAAGCTTGGACTGGAACTTTTAACTCATCCACCGTATCTCGCGCCGATAGATTACCACCTTTTCAGATCGTTAGAGCATACATTGAGGTAAAAAATTTAATTATGTTGGAGAAGTGAAAACGGACATGGAAAAGCTTTTCAATGGAAAATCAAAGGACTTTTATAAGAAGGGAAAAAATACCAATGGAATTATTATACACACAGTTATGCAGGGATGGGATAAATTCGTTAGAATTTTACGTTCGGGTGGGTCGTAAACGTGACTTAAAAAAATTGAATGAACTTGTATACAACTTTATTACATTCCATTGAGTAATTTGTAACATAATGATGAAATTAATGTTATATAACTGAAACCAACAGAACCACTAGTCCACACTATACACATTACAAAAGGTATAAATATTGCTGTTTGGAATGTTCAGATATGCGATACACGTCAGTACAAGCGGAATACTCAGTCAAAATACACGAGCACCATCCATCATTCTCATCGATTTACGCCATGCAATGGACAGATCTCGTAACGCAATGTAGATTGGCGCCGTCGTAGATATCATCTGTATCAATATCACATTTAAACAGTATATTCGCGATAAACGGACATTCGTAATCACCGGCGTCCGATTTAAAAGCGCGCATCCGGGCTATGGTACATCCAGTGAAATTAAAATTGAATTAATCACATAAAAAAAAAAACCTACGATAACTAAAATATACAATCGTACCGAAACGGGCACAAATCATCTAATAAGCGATTGACCAAATATGTTTTCTATTAAAAAACTATGTTTATTTTGATTTTATCATCAAGAAATTAGAGGAACATCAGTCACAATATTAATTAGCATAATTGTAAACACCTGTTATTCATATTAAATAAATGCCTACATATTGATTTATTATTACAACGTCTAGACTAAAAATATCGTACTTATAATTTTTAATAATTAACTCTAAGAATTTATAACTAGACCTCGGATCGACTATTTTTTCAGCAGCGATTGTTTAGACCTCAATCAGGATGTATTGCGATATAAATAATAATTCTTCGAGTGAACATGTCGGCAGTTGAGTGCGGCTCAAACGCAAAGCGATCACGGCTGAAATGTGTTGCCGCGTCCGATGAGAAACGGCACATTCGAGGTCTATTATACATACACATCTAGGGGGTAATTAAATAATTACACAAAACAACGATAAATCATGTGTAAATTGAAATATTCAGCTTGCGCATACAATAAACGCACAATTATACATTGTTACACAATCTTTTTTTTTTTTTTGGGATCGTTTTTTTGAGTGAAAAGCGGAAACAATAGAATTTCACGTAATACAGCCTGGCCTGGTCGACACGTTACCATTGTAAGTTTGGCACAAACACACTTCGAATATTAAAAATGTTAGTACAGAGTACTTTACAAGTCCTTATCAGAGATCATCAGCTGCAAAACATTCACATTATCACAACATACTTTAATTTACATTAGTTATGAGATATTAAGACTAATTCAAATTATTACTAGTAAATAAAAGGGAAGATATGATTTAAAGTGTACAGTGACTATTGAACAAAAAAAAGCATACATAATATCAGTCAACTTTGCCACTCTTTACCCCGGACTCCCCCTACGAGTAGCGCTCACTAGTTTGAAGGAACTATCAATCGAAAAGCTTAGAATAACACTTCATGACGGGCCACAAAAAATATATCCAGTACACTATCACAGCGAGATGAAAATAGAGTAAAATTTCGTAATAAAAACATAATGCAAATCCATGTTTATGTAGAAAAAAAATTGAGATAGGAGAGAATCATTATCGAAATAATATTTTTAGAAGGGTAAAAAAAGGGCATATATCGGCAGGAGTGAGAAAACACTGGTCGAGCTGATCATGTTGCATATCTCTTTGTCCATAAGCGGGCAATGCGATCGTGCTCTTCTCTGTTTTGTAAATATTGTGTGGCAATACTTCCCACGAGCGGATCGGCTGAAATAGAAAGAAAAATCATATTATTATATCATCAAATATTGCTAAGTTATATTAACCCTTTAGATCAGTGGTTCTTAACCTTGTTGGAGGTACTGAACCCCACCAGTTTCATATGTGCGTTCACCGAACCCTTATATCATACGTCGTATCATTTTTCATAATATCAGACAATAAGTCAGGTGTGTGTTTTTACTTCCAACGAACCCGGAAGACTGACTCACCAAACCCCTGGGGATCGATCGAACCCAGGTTAAGAACCACTGCTTTAGATGCTAGGTGTGGATACATCCGCATCACCATGTACGACTCTCAAAGCGAGATGCAGATTTATCCCACCCTTTATAATAATTTGTAAAAAAAAAAGAAATTGTGTTTTTATCTTGAGTTCTCTATTTCCACCTTTTAAAAAAAAATAATAATGGATTTTTCATAATTTTGAAGGTGAATATAAAACATAGAGCGGTTTTCTATAGCGTGTGCTATAGTCCCTTCTATAGTGCTCTCTTTTAGAGCACTGTTTTCTACAAAACGCTAAATTATAAATTGAAATAAAACACATAAATATAGCAAGTTCATATAAAATATTTGAATAAGGGTGCTATAGAAGGGTCGACTGTATTTTTTTCTCATTGATTTTCCTTGAATATAATGGAAAAAGGATTATGATTATTGGATCATGCCATTTTTCGTTAATTTCATGATTTATCAACATCGAGACAATCCATTTTAACATTAACACTATACAGTCCGATCACACAACATGTGTGTCATCAAAATGTGTGCGATCGTTCCGCCAACGCTTAGTGGGCGACTACACACAGCTTGTGTTATGTTTTTTCTAAAACGTTAGTGGTCGCATCACACAATGTGTGTTGTTTTTTACTTTCGACCATAATTCAGATCTCAAACCTTTTCAGTGAGGGTCATATTTAATTTTATTTGAACACAAATCGCGTAACCGCGCGGACTGTATAGTGTTAAAAAGAGTAGTAATCCACCCAGAATTGCAGAATTAACACTTAGGAGTCCGCTAAGATATGTAACATACCTGACGCAACTTCATACAAAAAAAATGTCCACATCACATGGATATTGGACATTTTTTTTGTATTGTTCTGCGAAACGCACATATCTGTGCGCCCGGACTCCTGTGTAAAGTTTTTGAGGCGCATATATATGTGCGCCCGGACCTCTATGTGTTAATAAGAATTTACATATAATTTCTACGAGAAAAAAAATAATCTCTTTATCTCCATAAAAAAAAAAAACTAGTTTCCAAAGAAGTGCATAGCGAAAACATTTTTTATGCATTCGATGGAGTGATTATAGTTTCACAAGACAATTAAAAATCATAGTTTGGTAATCAATAAAGGTGAAGCATTTTTATAAGATGATGATGCACGAGCACTCTCTGATCTCAAAACTAACGATGGACAAAATCAAACAATTGAACTGAAAATTGATTTTATTTACAATATTTTTTTTCAGTCCATAGATTATTAAAATGAAAAAACATATTAAATTGTTTTAATAACTCCTTAGCTGTCGAAATATGATATATCGCATTTAATTACAAATATAGCTAATATATCACTTTAAACGCTTCTGCGATATGTTTCGAGAACTATATATTAAAAATATATAAAGAATATGTCACTTGAAATAGATAGAGATTTCTTATTTGGGATTCAGAAAATAATTTTAACGAAGTTTTAAAACTGCCTAAATTATTTGATGTTTATTTGAAGGTTATAATTTACGGGCAGCAAATTATCACATATTTGTGAAACCAAATTTCAAGTAAAAAGATCAGATAAATATATAAATCCACCTAATTCATAATTATAGTAAGCTCCTGATTATCAGTGCTTAAATTCAATAAATATTAAAGCATGTTTATTTAACGTTTGTACAATTTTTCATTTATTTTATTATTTTGGAGCATAACCCTGATGCGGCCCTGACCGATATCGGTATGGACCGGCAGTCATTTTTGAGCACTTTGATCTTTTTTTTGATTTATTATTACGTAAATATAATGGATCTAGTTTATTTTTTTGAATTAAGACGGAAAAACAAAACTCAAGACAAAATACATGCCCATATGACAAAGATGAGGCCTTAAGCCCCTAAGAGTCGAAGAGTACAGCTTTGAGGCCGTCCAGGAAATCACATATCTCGGCTCACTTATTACATATAACAATGAAACCAATTTGGAAGTGTGAAGAAGAACCATGTTGGCAAACCGGTGCTACTTTGGACTTGAGCATCTACGGTCGAGATTCTTCTCAAAGTAGACTAACGTCAAGCTCTACATGACGCTCAACAGGCCCGTCCTAACATACCGGATTTAAATGATGGGTTTGACAAAACAAGATGAGCGACAACTGGATATCCTGGAGAGGAAGTTTCTGAGACGAATATTTGGAGCCATATTCGATGACTGGGAATGGCGTACGTGAAAAAATGAGGAGCTGTATTGTCAGCTGCTGAAAAGGCATATGGTTAACAGGTACACCTGTCACCGGAGGAAAGGAAGACCTATGCTGAGGTGGTTGGACTGTGTACAGAGGTACACTGCATCATTGAAACTTACCGGAAGATGGAGCGATGTAGCGGCAGACCGGATAAAATGGAATGAAGGATGTTGCATGAGGCAAGGGCTCTACAATAGGGCTGTTGTACCTATGACGAATGTTTGAATATATCCCAGTTCGCGTTAGGGAAAAATGACGATACTGGATTTGTTTGATACATGGAGTAACTCAATCTTAATACGAAATAAAGTCAGTAATATTCATTCAACGAGGAGTACTCTTTAATTTTATAGAAAGATTTTTATTAGATTCTAACGAGCCGGAGAGAGACAAGGAAAATGTAAGGTAATGACAAATTTAAAAGGTTTTAAAAATATCGATAAAGAAAACTTTGATAAGTGATTAGAATACGATTTATGTGATCTCCGTTTTCAACGTATTCGTAATGCAGATATTATTTACAATATCAGTCAATCAATAGAGAAGAGAATGAGGATGCTGGATGGTTGAAGAAATTATCAATCATATTAGTAACAACAAGGCACAGACTTTTGTTGACGCTTGAAGTACATCAACCAATGGGGATTCGAATATAAGGAAATCTCTTAGAAAATTCATACTGATATTAGAAAAATGTTAGAAGATTCTTATAAGCAAACTTAAATCACAGATTTTCTAAATAAATAATTGCGGGACTTGGATCTTCAAAAGAAATTGCATTTTTTTTGCACTCTTTTTCAAATAGAGGGATTTGTGCCGAATAAGCTATTATGAAATTGCATGTTATACGAATTTCATAAGAAAAATAATGCAACGACTGTCACAAAAAAAAAATTGTGACATAAACGGAGGCATATTGACTATTCAGCATTGTCAAAGATTCAAGATTTTTTTTTAAAAGAATATGAAAGATGTGAAAATGGATGTCTATTTTTCATCCAAATCAAAAGTTTTTTTATGAAAATGGCATATTAAAATTACTAGAAAGATGGAAGGAAGTTGTAGCTATCAAATACATAATTAATAATAGATATGTCATTAAAAAAACGACATTTACTTATAATAATAATTGTATTTTATAATTTTTAAGAATATACGTGTTATCGATTACTCGTGCATCCTCAAAATTAGTCCAAATAATCAGGAATTTAATGTTATATATTCTCGAAGACATTAAACATCGATAGGATGTCTGCTATATATTGATCTATTTTATTAAATGTAACTTACCGGGATTGCAATCTGTCAACAGAGAACAAATTGACAGCAAAACTTTAGATATAGTAAGAGCTGGCGACCAATTATCTTTTAATATATCCAAACAGATCACTCCTTGGCTGTTTATATTGCAGTGATAAATACGCGTACGGAACGTAACCTACAAACGAATATAATTTAAGAGTGTGCAAATTTTTTTTCCATCGACATCAATAAATTATTTACCTTCGGCGGCTTAAACGGATATTCGGGCGAGAAGTGAATATCTAGGAAAAATACCCCACCCTCGTAAACAGATCCGGGCGGTCCGAGGATCGTGGACACCCATTCGTATAGATTATCTCCTTTGGGTCCGGCGCTGCAATTCGGCGGCGGATCCAACGTAATTTCAGCTAATTCTTTCTGAATCCGCTTGGCGGACGTGCCGAGTGCTTTAGACATTTTCGGATTAGGTTTAGTTTCGGGTTTATTATCGCTCATAGCAGGACAACCCGATCCTCCTGCGCCACCTCGTCCGCGTCCTGGTCCACTTCCTGATGAGCCTGAAGCACCTGACATTACTTAGATACCTGAAAATATATAATAAAAAAATAAAGAGACCATCAAAAAGCAATCTGTTACTTTAATATATAAGGATTATTGGAATCCAGCAATATTTAATTAGAAAAAAGGTTATTCAACTGGTCATTGGCATATATTCTTACCGGCCTCGAGCTTATTTATTGATATCGAAAGCATCAGCGTTAATAATGTCGAAATATTGATGTAATTATCATTGTGCAATTCTACTGTTATGAAAAACGCAATATAATCAATCGGCAAACAGTTTGGATGATTCATTGGCGAGTCTCTCAATTTGTTCTGCATGGCTGAACATGGCTGATACTGTATGTCTTTCTATAGATTGTTGAATGAAAAACGAGCATCGTGTTGGAAGTCAAACCATTAATCTTTTTTTTCAATCAAAATTGTCCGGATGCTAATGCGTTCATATCCAAATTAAAAAAAAAATATGTAACATATTTTCCATATTGGAAAATAATCACAATGCAATCGAGTAAAACATTTATTTTTGTTTAATAACATAAATATAAACATCGTCCAACAGCTGATACATGCGTATCGATCGATTCATTGCGCATTTTATATTTGTCGAGAAAATTTTCCTATACAAAGCGAGAACAATGCACGTCAGTTTGGCTACTGTTTGACAGCTAAACATCTGGACGCGAGGTTGGAGGCGGCGGGGGATGCGGGGGGAGGGCGCAGGGCGAAGGCGCTCGGCGGTGACATTCGTCGCGAGGGGGTCGGTCGTGCATTTTATCGAAGAGTCCTGGGATTTCGGGTCGGCCATTTTGTTGCGTGGGAATAGCTTTAACCTCCTGCCGGGGACCGGGCGACGGTCCCTACGGATGCCCGTTTTGAAAAAAGATCGTAAAAATATGGGGCAACGCAGATGAGGGGCGGGAAGGGCGTACCGGCGAGGGGTGCGCTGCAGCCGCGGGCCGGGGGCAGCTCGGGTGGACAGCCGGCGCCAGGCCGCCACCGCGCACTGTCGCCAACCTAAGTCGCCACCACACAAGACGCTCGGACGGGGATACTTTGCGCCGCTACCAACGTAAAAAATGCGCTATTAAAAATATATTTCATTCATTATTATTGATTATTTTGATTTATGAACCAATACTATGAACTATTATCAATTAATCGGGCAACATATTATACCAAAGATTGGCGAAATACATAGAAAACAAAATAGGAGAGTAAAACATGCATGCCATAAAACGTCTTTAACCCTTTCAATGCGGCGGGTCTAAACACGATTCTGCATCTGAGTGCGGC